>CM057141.1:14838529-14978906 GCA_029964075.1 Patiria pectinifera
TGGCCCACTCTACATGCAAAGAAATAACAACATCGTACTTAACATTAACAGCCAGACAGTGCATGTATGTTCACTTAATAGAGATTATTCATGTTGCAATGTGTGGATATTCACAATCCGCAATCGCACTACACTGATCAGTTGATTATATTATGTCAGTTGATGATGCCGACATCACTTGATCCTGCTGCCATCGGTTGATTGCGATGCCATTAGTCGATCAATGTTTCTTTTCAATTCGTGGCTCTTGAGGTACGTTTTGAAAAAGGGAAGTATTTTTTTAGATTTCCTACAGAATAGACCAACATGCAAGTGATAGTGCAGATGCATTGATTGCGCTCAACACACACGCAAACACATACTAATCTAAAACAATTCAGTTGGGGAAAAAGGTAACATTAGTAGAGATTTGACACTGTTAGGCTAATTTCAAAAAGTGAAGAAAACAAAAAGAAAATTGAGAATTACCGTCCACTGTCTACACTGAGTACATGCGTATCATATAATTTATACCAGCAGCTTATTAAAAACAACTTTGTATCATTTGTAAAGTATCAAACAGACCGACTGAACTTGGATTCTACACATCATGGAGGAATAAAGTTTACTTACCAGCCTTCAAATGAACAAGGAACAGCCTAGTTCAGAACTTAATGCCAACGCCTAGCCCCACTGGTATGATGTGGCCTGGATTGTGCTGCGCATAATACGGTGCCTATGCAGGCCAGCCAACGCCCAAATGCAGACAAAAATTGTTTTTTTAATTCAAATTCAATGTCTGGTTGAATGAAATTTCAGTAGGGCTTGTTGCTCCTAATAATGCCAAGGCCGACCGGCTTTTAAAAAAAGTAGTTTCTCGATTAATTTGGCTTTTTGAAAAATGAAGGAGGCATCTCCCTTTTTCCCCCAATGCGAAAGGCGGATAATTTGTTCAAAATGTTGGAAATAAATAAAAGAAACTATTTGGACAAAATTTGCAAAAAAATAAATTGTAAAGGTAAAAATCACCGGAAAAGGAAAAGAACAAAAAGGGCAGTGAAACAAAAAAGAAAGAAGCGGGCCGACAGGGACGAGACACTAGTTTCTTTTTTTCACTTGGCCTATAAAAATCATTGTCGTGACTGTGTACGTGTGCTGTGCACGTGAACCGTGGTGAACTTAATGTATTGTAACAGGTATGCTTTTTTTCTGCACAAACTAAAAAAAGACCCACTGTTTAATATCGAGAGACTCTCGACTGACGTGCTGCTTCCAGAGATTGAAGTTAACACTAGTATGCTAGAAGTAGAAATAACATTTATAAAATCTGACTAAAAAACATGTCAATATGTCTGCAGATGCCGCATCCACAATGTCACAGTGTGTTTTTCATTTATTTACTTATTTAATTCTTAGTTAGTTTAACTGGGTAGCACATTCAGTGGAATCCACTGGCCTCCCATGGGGCCCATGCAGTAAAGAGAAGACAATGCAAAGCAATTACAGTTTTAGACGTGGGACGGTGGGAGGAAAACCCCAGAAGAATATTCCGAGTAGAACCCCCACGGAATAAGGTAGGGACTGCAAACCCAATCCGCATATACGGGAATCGAACCCGGGTCACAACGGTGGAAGGTGAGGAAAGTAACGCTACGCCAACAACCTGACTAGCAAATCTATTCTTTGTGCTGCGGGCGTCACCCCCCCCCCCCCCACGGTTTTCGAGGGAAAATGCTCAAGAACAGAACACTGCATTTTGAATGTGCATGTATATTCCAACGGAGAAATCATACTTCCATCTGAATTGTCAACATTTTAGTAAAATATTTTTGAGACTTTTCGCCTTCAATACTCTTAGAGTGAGTGCATTCGACATGCATATTTTTGTTTTGCAAATAAAAGTCGGGGTGCAACACTCATTATTATTCTTGCAGTTTATTACTGGAGTTTGACAGGAACAGCCAGGATGGGGGATGATTTTTTTTTTTGTCAGGCTTTCTCTCATTATGGGCAGTAATATCACAATATCACAATATCAAAATATAACGTGAAGAGGCTTTGCAATTTGCTTACACTCACCAGAAATCACAAGAATAACCCCATCACATTTGCCGTGAGGACTAAGTGGGGTTACTATACGGGGAACACCCCCCCCCCCCCCAATATTTATCTCAATCTCCATTGTTTAAGTCAGCAAAATATCCTGCCGGATACATCAACGCTAACTTAAGAACCCGAGAATTTCCGTGCCCCCCCCCCCCCCACCTTGAAATCTTGAAATAAACAAAAAGTATACACCGCGCAGGGTGACCGTAAGGTCAGAGCCAAGATCTGTTAAATGCACATCAAAAATGTGTCAGATTTATCAAAAATCTGCCAAATTCCCAAATATTACTCAAAATACACTAGAAACACTTAAAATCACAGGCAGTTTGTTAGTATTGCCGTAATTAAGATTCAAGTTACATAATAAACAATCTAGTCGCTTAAAGATGTTGTGAAATTATTGGTAAATTTCGGGCGAAATGCGGATCCGGCCCACAACGAAGTCCGTTTCCTAGTGAACCTCAGCACCTAGACCAGCCAATCTGTCCCATTGTGCAAGGGTTTCTTTGAAAGGATTGCAGCTTTTTTAAACAACATATACACTTTTTTGTTCAAATTTGCTGTTTTTTTGTCAACCATTTTTGCAGAATTGTGACAGAAATCTGCCAATCTGCCAATTCATTCTGTTAAATTTTCTGTCAAACTCATTTTTTAACAAAAATTCTGTCAAAGTTATAGCCGAAAATCGGCTAAAACGGTCACCGTGACACCGCGCTGTCGAAATAAGCGCCTGGAGCGTCTAAGGCCAAAAAAAAAGTCTCCGGTTTCTGGTATGGAGCTTGCCCCAAAAGTGGTGCGGCGACGCGGCTTTTTTTTTTTTTTTACCTTTTTTTTTTTTTTTTGCTTCAAATGTCGGCTGATGACTGCAAATGGTGCCCGACTAAACTTAGTGCGAATATAATGGGAGTCCAGAGAGGCCACATAAATCTTATTCTCGATCATAACCCCATCTAAAAACACGTTAAAATTGTGCAACAGCAGAATTCCAGTCAAACCAGTGAGTTTGGTGGTTTTGGAACATCATCTTGTATTGAAAAAAAAACTTTTTCATTTTGCCGACGCGCATGGCTACGACGACGCGCGCGCATACCAGAAACCGGAGAGTTTTTTTTTTTGGCCTAATGCCGAAAATGATTTCTGCATCTTGACTTGGTTCCTGAACGCGGCCGACACCCTAATAAATCGGGATCCTTTTCTCCTCAAGCCGTAACCTCACATGACACCGCTAAGACAGATGACTCTTACCCGAGGTTTTTTTTCAAACTGGTACCCGATTTCCGTAAAAGCGGATAATTATGTTTTGGTTTTCCATGTAGCCCGGTTTTCATTTTGAATATTCCCCATAAATGACATTGCAAACCTTTTTTTCCCGTTGTCTGAGAAGTTACAAAGTAGTATGTACAGTTAATTACGGTTATTCGATTCCATAATATGGAACCGGTTCCTGACATCAGCGTAGTCGGGTACCCGGTTCTCGAACAGCCCTAATCACGACCAAAGGCACAACAGTAGTTATACAATAACAAGCAAGCAGTTTCTTCAATTGACAATTTTAATGACAAATAACACTGGAAATGTTTAACCAGATCGACAACTTTATTATCAATTACATGTAGTATCTACACATCTTTTTTCACATCTTGGAAATTTCAAAAACTTTTCGAAAATATTGAAAAATACATGGAAAAAAGTAATAAAAGATATATTTCTCTGTATTGCTAGTAAGTCATTTGCATGAATCAAGGTTCATCACATGAAGTAGTTTAAGTAAATCTGGGCCCCAATACATGTATAGACTTCATAGCAACTTACAATTTAAGTACAAGGTAATAATTTCTCCTACGGACTATACAAACACAGGCACTGTAGGCCTACTCCTTATAAATGATGAGTTGAGTGTCAAAGGTCAACGTGATATTTAGCACAGCGTGGACAGTCATGCCAATGATTTAGGTCTATCAGATCCTTATGCACTTTCATTTGTCGAAAGTATGGCGTCAAAATGTGTAGACACCAACGTTTCTCACATTTTGAATCAATAACATTTCTCATGTTCCATTCTCAAAACACACATCAGGTAAACATAAATGGACGTTATAATCAAGTTTATAAAGCAAACTCCAATGCTTATGAACTTTGGAATAAATGTTGCCTTCAATAAGTGGTAAGGACTGTTCACTTCCTTTACTTGACTCCTTACTAATAAATGAAAACCACTAGGCAAAAGTTTGAAAATTCTTTTTGGATTTGTTTTTCTTTCTGCATGAATTGAAGGCTAATTTTTAAATCTGTAAATTTGTGTGTGTTTATCTCTCAAATATTGATTTCTGGAAACCCTGAATATTTCAGGCAAGGCTTGCGCTCTTGCCAGCAACACCCCCAGCAGCATGGCTAAAGCCTATAGAGTCACATAACGGATACAAGCCTCTCACTGACTGACTGTTGATCGCTCAGGATATCACTACATGTTCATCGCTCATTGACATCGCTACTGGTTCCATTATAATCACAGTTGTACATAGAACAGTAGATGATTTCCAGCCATGGTATTCACATTGCATTGAGAACCATTACATTCACCAATGCATTTTAATTACAGACCTTACTAAGGCACTTGGATGTTGGATTTTCAGCAGGCTCTCTCTGTCCCAAAAGCATGATATGGTATTTTAACACTCTACCAATGCACGTTATTTGGCAAAACACGACTTGGAATTTCTGTCATGTTTTTGAAGGCATCTGCAGGTAGAAGAACATGTAGATAAGGCACACCACTCCACACACAGCAAGCACGACAAGCATGAAATCCTGCAGCATAAAAAAACACCATACACATGCTGGATTAAGATTAAATGTCAGGAAATTATTATACAATAAATATCTTTGCTATTCTAGCTGACCAGCAGAATAAACCATATACATACATTGCAGGCATGCAACTTTTCCTCAAATCTGCTGATTTCCTCATTTTGTACTTCTCATAAATGCCATTGCAAATTGACAAAATACTGTACAAAGTCTTGTGTATTTAGGAATTTCCTCGTTTTTCTAAATTCCCAGTTGCACGCCGTTTTTGTAAATTCCTAGTTGCATGCCTGATTATAGGCGTATGGATATTCTTTTTTTTGAAAATCGTACAAACTAACCCCACTGTCTCCTAAATTCTTCTGTCCACTTTTTTGTTGGATGCAAATATCAAGCTGGCATTAATTTAAAAGAAAAACATTGATGTCCATGCAGCAATGAAGACTGAACATAGACATCAACAGTTGCTTAGAGCCCAGACAGGGCTCTGGAGTGCTCTGAAACGTGCAAAACTAAATCAGGCCCACTTTACTCACAGTTTAGCCAGCAAATTTCTTCAAAAATTTCACTGGGGCTAAGAAAATGTCCTCAGTATTTCACCAACCAAGTTTGCAGACTCAATTCAATTTTTAAAGGAGACTTTTCTTCAATATTTTGCACATGAGAGGGAAGGCAAGTGCTTTCAAAATGGGGCTAAAGACTAGACTGGTACATGTCCAACCATGGTCCAACTATTTGAAAAGACTGACCTCTTCATTAGTGTCAATAGTCTGGTGGCTTGACTATCGAGAAATGTGTAGTAAATTGAGACTAGTTCCCGCTTCACGCCACATGTTTCTTCAATTCTTTTGGCATGGTTAATTGATGCAGTACTGAAGCTGTGTTGGACTGGTTGTTTTAGGTGCCAGTCTATTTTCTTGTTTTGCATGTTTTCAATACCTTAAGTTTTGGGACCCTCATACACAGTATTGAGAGTCCCAAATTTTCGGACTACCAGAGCCTTACCTGGAAGCCAGTGCTAGTCTTCCTGAGGTCTGCCTCTCGCTTGGACTTGATCAGATCTTTCTTGCTCCTCTTGTAGTCCTGCTTCCCGATGTTTTTACGATACTGATCTACTGGAAGCTGGCATCTCTGTGCATCTTTCTTGCCCATGGTGACCAAGACCTGTGAGAAATTAGGGTTGGAGTACTGTATTGCTGAAACATTTTGACTACCTTACAAGAAAATAAATCAAACCCTAGAAACTCATCCAAAATCAACAGGTAGGTAACACTTGAGTGTGTGATTGTCTGCATGCACAACCCTCACAATGTGGGGTAATAATCATTATTTATTAAAGGGAATGTACAACATTTGCTTTTGCTGCAATTTTCAGAAATAAATGGATTTGGAGGATTAGTATGTTACAGCAAATATTTGTTTCAGGTTTTGGGCTTGTAGATGCTGAAAAAACAAGAAAACCAATCATGTTATTGTAGTCTGGTTCCCTGACCCCACTTAAGATGAAACAGAGAAATATATAGACTTTGTGGTAGTGTAAGGTCAGAGAATCAGTCTGGCAGGATTGTACCCCTGCACAGGTGTGCAACCAATTGCAAAAGAAATGCGGAACAACTGTTATGACAAATTCGGAGCAGTTTTTGAAAAAAAGCCAGTTTCTCCAACGCTGGTCAGCCGACCAGCATTGGAAAAATACAAATTTTCTTGAAAATGTCAGCACACCAGGAACCACGATTTTACAGGATGCTTTAGACTGCCATTCCTTAACAATCCAGTAAGATATTTCGTGATAATTTGATCATTTCGTTTTTTGATGTTTGCAAATGTTGTATCTTCCCTAAGTATAAAAGCAGGTACTGGGTGGAGCATTTGGCATCCAAGCGTGACTCCGTATCCGCGTATCCGGATACGAGGTGGGACAGGTGAGTGGCGGGGTATTCTGCAATTGTGCCGAGCATTCAACCACTCTAACATTACTAAGAAGTCAGCAGCTTACAATGGTCGCCACAAAAATCACAACTTGAAGGAGTTTTGGCAGCGTAAAAAGAAAAATTTCCTATGCCGCGATAATAGAATTGATGCGATAATACTATAGTATAGTCGGACTCCCTATTATATTATTGCGGCATCCCTATTATCGCGGCATCAGAAATTTCTCTTTTTGCATTGCCAAAACTCCTTTGAGGCAATTTTCATCCAGTTCACCAGGCTAGTTATACTAGTTAAGGACCTTCTGCCGAGTTGTATAACAATAAAAAGGACGATTAAAAAATTTTTAGTCCGACAATAATTCCAGCTAGCCACATAACCTTTTCAATTTTTTTTCCCGTTCGCAACACAGTTTCTTACCTGACATTACTAGACAACACGAACAGACATATTTTGCTCAAAGCATACTAAAAAAAAACTGACTTGAAAGTAAATCAGTTGCATGTATCGACAGCAGTCAGCACTTAATCGATAATTCGTCCACGTCAACGTTCATACAATTAGCGCCCTCAAGAGTTACAAAACTGCGCGAACGTTAAATACAGGATTCGCTCGTACAGGGCGGTGGGTACGAGAGAAAATACAGGATTGCTCCGACCATTTTTCAAATTACGTATGCGGTTTCAGTTCGGCTCCGCCTTTAACTTAAAAACCATAGAAACGCCTATCAAGTGGTCCCCCCCCCCCCGGGGTGCCCGCACCGAAGACAAGGAGATTGTCACATTTGAAGTGAAAAAAATCCCGCCTCTGGCAAAATTTAAGCACGGCTTGCTGCCATCGATCGACCAATCAGGATCGATGATTCAAGTTCACTTGAAGATAATCTCCGATATACGTTCGAGGAGCGCAATTTCCATGTTGTAGTACGCCAATGGTAACATTAACAATATAAGATTTGAGGCTTTGCATGGTGGGGTATCGGTATCGTTTCGGTTTGCGGTAACACCATGTGGTAATAACTACTGCTTAGAAGATATTAGTTCTGAAAAGAACTTGTCCTGCTTATGATCAACTTTGCTAAGTAGTTTTGTTCTGATAAGAACAGTCCTGCTGTACGTTCTAAAAGTTCATTAACAATGTTTTTGAGCGACCAAAATTCCCACCCTCACGGCCGGGGGCATGAAAAACTTGACCAGACCCGACATCGAACCGTGGCAGCCTGGGAAGGGGGGGGGCACTTGATAGGCGCATTGGCGTTGTTGCACATTGGCGTATCTCGAATGGGGCTTGCCACCGCCATTCAGCCGCTGACTACATGTATATTAGTTGATCCCATGCCATGGAGCTATGATGATATTAATAAAGTGGGGTCAAATATAATGTAATGCTAATGTACTCATTTGATTTTCAAATTGCCACTGATGCAGGAGATCGAGCAAGTATCGAAGATTTGTTTTTAATGTCCGGGCAAGCACGCGGGAGCGATTTTCCCACAAACGACATCCGCATGGGGTGTACGCTATGACGTTTTGCACTTTTCTCTTCAAAACATAAGAAAAAAAATTAAATTAGAAGAACAAAAAATGAATTCGAACGTAATGATATTCGGACTTTATTTCATTTAATAATAAATCCTCCAAAGCTTCAGATTAGAAAAGAAAACAAATTCGGGTAAAAATTTCTATTCGAACCCTAACCGTGATGATCCCTCGCGGTACAAAACACGATCCTATCCAATTGACCTATCGAAATACATGTAATCGGCAAATCCTGGAAATTCATTGAGATATATAATTTATACGTACCTGCATGCGTACGTATCATAAAAGTATCGCAGGGCTAGAGGGCGCTCAACAACCATAATGTGGATGTTGCTTGGGAAACAACATCTCAGGGGATCAGGGGTTGGGGAAAATTTGAACCGCTTCCCACAAACACACATTTTGTACTACAAAGTGGGGGTCACAACCGTCTTGAATCTTTTGAATATGCTCTAGAACTGAATATTTTCTTCATCGTTATCTTTAGAGAATAAAGAATTTCATCCTCATCCAAAAAAAATGCATCCACACCCATCATACAAAACCGCAATTTAGGCATGCATTCAATGCCGACTATATAACGGGAATAATTAACATTAAACAAATGGATAAATAAACTATTATTTAATTCTGTTCTGGTAAAATGAGAAAACAAAGCAATTATCAAAAGTGAACAAATTGACGATTAATACATAAACAAGAGAATATCGTTAAAAGACCTTTTTTCTGTACAAAAAAGCCTACACACCAACACATTTCGAAGTTTACTTTGATACATGCACTGACAATGGTCGTCAAGAATACAATGCGACGATGCACCGAGTTAACAAAGAGAGTGCGGTGCAGGTTGATTCGACCAAACTGTTTTGAATATAAAGTTCTTCATAAAAAAAACATGCTTTATTTTATTCAGTTTACTTTGTAAAAAAGTGTCACAAAGCTGTACACAATGCCATAAGCAGTACTACAGATAAGACATCAACAGTCGTTCAAGGGCGGATCTAGGGGGGCGGGCAACGGGGGCCATGCCCCCCCCCCACCCCCCTAAAAAAAAGGTAACCAATTTATTGTTTTTTTAAGTGGCGTCGCAATAAAGGCAGGCACTGCGTACACCACCATCTTTTCCTCCAAAAGATTTGGTTAAAGTGGTCAGAAATACCCCGAACCCCACGCCGTCATTTTTGGGACCCACTTTTTGGGAGACCCAATTTTGTTTTAGCCCCCCATCCCCCCCCCCCAAAAAAAAATAAAAAATTTGTGATCTAGATCCGCCCTTACAGTCGTTCACGAGAATTACCATAAAAGTGTTTATTTTGCACAGACGTTTTTGTTTTTAGTGAGGTTTTACGCCGTGTATTTAATATGAACTGAAAAACTAGGATATGTGCTTTTTTTGTTATAAAAGTTTAAACTACTATGCCCTAAAGACAATTAAAAAATGTAAACGGAAGTAAACATTTACGCGCTTAGTAGTTTAAGCAATAAGTACGAAAAGAATATTTTAATGAAATACTGAGATTTTGGCAACATTACAATGCGCTTGAAATTTAGGAATTTTTATATCCCTGTATATCTGTCATGCCAGCGAAATCGAGTCACAATGTAATAATCATTGCTCTGTTCTGGATTCAGAATTTCACGATATCCGCTCGGTGGAATAATGGTCGTCTATTCTACAGACACCATAATCAAGCAGTTCAAGCGCAGCAAAAATGTTTATATCTTCATGCCTGCAGCGCGATGGTTGTGAAATAGTTGGCAACGATTACACAATTTACTTCATAGTTAAGTTCGCACTTTTTGCAAGCCAAATAACAGCTCAATTTTAATAGCCAGGTTTGTTTCCGTATTGCACTGATGGCGGTATGTAATTCTAGGTTCACACATTCACGATTTTTAAGCCGAATCGCCACGAATAGCAATTCTTGAGTAAATTTGGGATGGTTCTTGGCTGCCTCGGGAACATTCTGTTTGTTCGGTGAAAGATCGTTAAAGATCGGGAAGCGGCCCGAAAGATTTGAACATGTTCAAAATTGTCGGGGTGATTCGGGAACCAAATCACCAATACTGGTTTGTTCTTCTTGTATTCATAACTAATTCCGGAATGTGTGAACCTAGCATTAGAGAGCATAGACCGCTGGTTAGATTCAGTCACAAGGCTGTATGAATGCATTTGTCCAGTTTCTCCTCAAACAACTCCTGGACGACTACCTGCAGCAAAATAATATCTTTCATGAAGTGGTTACAATTTAAATTTTAGTTTTTTTGCTGTATCCCTCTGCGTTAGCTTCCCGAAACGTCTCTTTTTGTTTGTCGGTTTAATGTACAAGACCCAAATCAACACACCCTTCCCATCAAAATATCAGACGAGAAATGAGCATTGCGTGATTTGCGTCGGATAATAGGAATACAGGCAAACCGTTTGTAGCCATCTAAGATTTTTATAGTTTGATTCATTGACAATGAATCTACAAAACGTCTAACCATGTTCATCCCAGTGGAACATCACTGCATCTGTTGTGGAGAAATCCACAGTAGTCTGTTATTCATGAATTGATAGACCAACTTCCAATACAAATTGATAAGTCGAATAAAACTTAAGACATAGTCTCTCGAAAACTCTATATGGCATGGGTTTTCATATACATGATTCCTTGATTAACAGATTTTCCTAAGAAAATATCATATTGTGCCTAATCCTTGAACTCCTTTCATAACTTCAGTTCGGCAGAGGTACAGATGACAGGCCGTTGCAGTTGGTCGACTAGCTTAGCTTTGGCTGTGAAGTGACCCTGCGTGAAGAAACAGGCAAAGGACAATTAATACTACATAGTCCACCAGAGGCTCTAGTGTCTTTCATATACCAACATTCAGTCGTGATATACGAGACAATACTAGCTATGATGGTAAAGCTTGAAACAGCGATTATACAACAAATCAGAAAGCTTGGGGAGATTGATCGTTGACAAAACCAATTCGGCAAATTCAATGAACTGCATGCATGCACCGTTTCAACTGCCATAACAAAAAAAATCTTATGAAACCAATACGATGTTAAACAGGTCAATTTAAAGATGTACTGTCCTTGCTATTTTCCAGTTTAACTTCGAAACATAGATTTTTTTTTGAATTGCTGTTTTTCAAGCCCCAAAACAGTTATTCACTTATGAATAAGTCATGGACCAAACATCGGCCCTGAAATTTATGAAATGATTGTTATACAAGTTTCGAATTATTTGCGGCCCGACAACAATGCAGTTCTCGTAGGCTAGTCTGGTTCGCGTTTCCCTATCAGCACGGCGGATGTGTTTGTGTGAAATGCAACCAATGATAGGGTTGCATGCTCTCAGAATAGATTTTAAAACATCGATCATTCAACCTATAGAAAATAATATGCATGTACACAAATATAGAACTTACACTTGGAACGAAAAATGGAATGTGCAGCTCTTTTGTGTAGTACTTAGGTCCTGAAAAGAAATCGTAAGTATAGAATTAGACCTGGAAATCTTAAAGAACCTTGTAAGCTAAAGTTGAACATTACACGCTGATGTTTGGTGTTCATACGCACGTTCATACATTTAACTAGACATGTTCGCAAGGTATTGCGAAAAACACTTACAATCGAACACGAGTTATAGCTAAAATAATTATGTCTGTCAATTACAAATTGGTGAATGGTCAGGACATAAATAACTTCTTTACCTTCTTCAATCCAAGTGTAGGCCTAATTATGTAATAATTGTAATATCATAGCTTTTCCCGGCCAATTTACTATAGAAATATAAAAGGAATTCTATAGAAATACAAAAGGAACGATAGGAATCGTCTTTTTAAATATTAAATAAAAAACAGTAAATGTTTCCCCGACAACTTTAGGCTGCATCCCGATGACCAGGCGCTCAAACCCATCAAGTCCCTTTATCAATCTTTGATCACAATTTTCTAGTTAATTCCCTCGATTATGAATCACTTTTCGTGAGCAAAGTGAACCCAAATTGGAGACAATAGGAGGCCGCTATTTGCTTTTGGTTAACTCATTTCATGGGCGTCGCCAGGATTGTTTTCGGGGGGGGGGGAGGTAAAGCACATTTCCATCCCAAAAAAAATCCTTGTAGTTTTGCTAGCATATTCTCAATTTATCTTCTTTTTTTCGAGGATGGGCGGGGGACATAATTTTGTCCACCCCACCCGACGCCCATTTTGTTGAAATGTTTTGTGTATAAAATTAATAGCAAATATGACTTCACACTTCTTTTTCCTTTTTCTTTCCTTTTCTCCTTTTTTCGTTGCTTTTCCAGGTGGGGTGGGGCTGGGCAAGCGCCCCCTTGCCCCCCTTGCAACGCCCATGAATCATTAGCCCAAGTTAGGCTACGCAACCCTAATACCGCCATCAAAAATGACGACATGATGTTTGTCTATACCGACCTGCCGCCATAGGACAGTCAAAGAAGTTATCTCGTTCTTCTCCTGGTTGAAGCTCGTCGTCGTCAAACAGCGTACAGATGTCCATTGTATTGTCGTAGAACGACATGTCCCCGTACATGACATTGGCGAAAATCTGACCAGATTCAACTGGCTCATCTAAGGGGGAAAAAAGATATTAATCGAGGAGGAAATATTTTTGGCTCAGGAGCGAATAGAACTTGACTCTGCTGTATACGTTTGTCATGATTTTCGCTGAGCAGAGACTTGTAGAACTTGCATTTGAATCTGAGAAGTCCGTATAATCTTTATCAACAGCTGGTCATTCGGTCACCGTTTGGAAAAAAAGGATGTCGTTAAGGAAGCCGGGAAAATATTTCTCCATGGGGAGGAAAAAAAATAAGATGGTTCGGTAACTCCGCAGATTTTCGCTTATAGCTAAAACAAACTCTTGAATCCAAGATCTAGATAGAGGTAGGCCTATATACTTGTGCTAAACCATGCAAACTCCCCAGCCCTGGACAACCAAAAGAGATCATTTATAAAGTCAATGTTAGTGATAGTGCGGTCCCAAACCCAACGATATCCCACTTTTGTCATTGATTTATAGCTAAGAAAGACTGTGAGAAACGGGGATCTGAACATGAGATTGAAATCCAGTTTTGTTAAAATTCAAATGACAATATTGAAATAAGGGCACTCATGTAAGAAAAGTAGTTAGATTTGAATCCAATTTAAATCTATATTTGAACTATTGTTCAATACTGACTGGAAAATCTAGTCAGATTGACTGATTTTCAGTTGCACCCAGCTGACCCTGAATGGCTAGTCAAAATTAACTGGTTTCTAGTGAAATCTGAATATTTTTTTTTTTTAAAGTGACAAGGCGCTAAACGTTTCGAGCGGAGACTACACACAATCGACTTTGTTTAGTCTATACGCCACACACTCGGCCAGTATGCTGTGTAGCCGCCGCTCAAGTCGCAAATAAAACCATGAAATGACGACATTTAACCCCAATGCACGAAGTTGAAGCGAAATGAAAGTGCTGAATAAAAACAGGTCAAGGTAGTGAGGGCAACAAACTATCGAAACTAACAATGCATCATGTTTACGTGCAGTTACTGAACCAGGAAAGAATTGCACTATACCAACGTGATATAGAGTCAATGTTAAAAATATTATTGATTTCCTTTCCACACGTTTCCCAGATACTATGTCAGGGCCGCTCTGAGAAATCCCTGACAGTATAGAGCTTAATTGTTTTATAGGCCCTAACTTGTGTTTGCGATTCAACATCAGCCCATTTTGCTGGTCAGAAACGCACACAACATACAGCCATTATCGAAAGACAATCATATCTCTAATTGATAAGAAAACAATACTCAATGTTATACAAGTGGAGAAGCATTGTATTCAATTTAACAGTGCCCAAACCATGGACTTATCATGTCTAGTCGGTGTATATCTTAAGCAAGGGACGTAGGCCTATAGTGTATTTCTCCGGGAACTATAAAGCCGATTGCAAAAAACCATCAATCTCGGACCGAAACAAGACAGCTTGAAGCACCATGATACCGATGTTGTAATCGTATACCCCTTGGCTATCAGGGTAACAATAATAATAATAGTGGATATTTATAAAGCGCACCTATCCACCAGGACTGGTGCTCAAGGCGCTACATCATTATTACCCCTGCTCATCGGGCACAGGAAACATTCCAAATACCATCTCAGCTCCCTGGGGAGTATACAGCTCGATGCAGCCTGTTAGGCGCAAGGAAGCTAATTCAATCACAATAACCATCTTGCCCTCACAGGTACCCATTTACTCCTGGGTGGAGAGAAGCAATGTGTAACAAAGTGCCTTGCCCAAGGGCACACGCACCATGACCCCGCCAGGACTCGAACCCACATCTGAGTATGATACATCTGAGAATGTTTGAGAATGTCTTCTTATTCTGGTAAATGCAGGGGCGTAAAATCATTGAATTTCAATATTTCATATTTATAAAGGTAAGTTATAGAAATTTGTCTCTTCGAATATGGGCGTCATCACACACGTTCAATGAGACGAGTATTTTTTTATTACCGAATGTTGAATTCATAACGATGACCACCTTCAGCCCTCCTCTGTCCTCGTCTTTCATCAAAAGTAACTTGCCGATCTCTGGAGGTTCAGGGTCGTCTGCAAATTGACCAAACAATACAATTCAAATGTATATTGTATGGGTCAAGAGAATGGATTCGTAATACAAGCGTCGAATTCACGCAATCACGTGAATGTTGCTCCACAAGGGAGTTGAGTGACTTTGTCGAATTTTGTTGATTTTTGCATCCAGTAATCACATTTCCACCCCACATTTAAACGAGTCATTCTGCCAAAACGGTCGATCCAAACTTTTACATGCCAAATATGTTTACCCCAAAAACGCAAAACAACCAGACGTTGCACTTCATCTCAGTGCCGTACATAAGTAGGGACGTTTGACATCTGAACAATAATAATAATGGCTTTTCCTTGACCCTGACCGTATCGATTTATAGGCCTATTGAATCCCTTGAAATTAGGCTCCGTCTTGGTGCGGCGCCAAACTGCATGCACGGGTATAGATGTCACAGTTGCAATGCTTTTATTCGTGTTCATTGTCAAGTTTTCAATTTGCATACAAAGTAAATATGAAGGTATTTAATACAGAGAAAACAAACATGAATGGAAAAAGTGTGTATCCACAAGTTTAGGGTCAAACTTATCCCGTCGCGATGATAAGAACTATACAATAGCGACAGTTCGATGACTTCGTTTTGTGACGCTTACACTTGACTATTGATCTCTGCATTATTATTGTACACATGCGAATGAAAGCATACAAACATTGCCCAGCTATGTCAGGTGATGATATTGTATCATCTTGTGCCAGTTTTATTCACGATGCACATTGTCAGGAAAACAGCCAATACTGAGGCGAATGCGTCATGGGTTTAGGACATTTGCCTCAAACTTACCGCAATATCCCCAAATGGTTCCTACATCCACGAGATCATTGTCCTTCACCCACTTATCCCAATCGAACTTGGGATAGTCATGATGCGAGATGACTTTTGATCCACCATCAACCCCTGGCTTTGTATCTGCACCTCCCTCCTCTCCTGTCTTGGCGATTTCTTTGACTTCATCTTTGGCGTCTTCTTTGACTTCGCCAGAGTTTTCAGATGTCTTAGTTTTCTTGGCAGATATCTGAGGATCTTGTTTATTCTGAGGTTTCTCCTCTTGTTTATTTTTATCAAAAGCCTCAGTGTCATTAATTAAATTAAAGAAAACCGACTCTGTCGTATTGTTTTCATGAAGATCATTTTCCAAGGAGGGTGCTTTACTCGGCACCTCGTCTTTATGTTGAGTGCCCTGGTCCCTCAGAATTTTCTCCTTGGCTGTGTCATCTTTTTGGGAGAGGATTTGCGTGGAGCCATCAGCGGGGTTGGACTTCGGAGGCCCAAAGTCATCCGAGAATTTGGGTGGTCTCATCTTTTGAGCGGAGTTATGGGCGTTGGCCTCAAGCGTAATGGCTGCTGGAGGATGGTTGAAGAAAGTCAGGTAGACACCCATCACTGCCGCCATGGCTAACATGCCAGTGATGCAGCCACGTTTAAATGTCATTCTCATCGTCTAGAGACAGTCGTCAGGAAGAGATCAGGGTCGGATATTCAAGGTGCAAGAGGGCTATCAGGAGCCCAAAGAACATGTAGCTGCATGAAAAAACAACAAAGCGAATGCAATCTAAACCTTAAGTTTGGTCCGATGAATCGCATGGTTCGTACTACTAAAATTATACAGGGGCAAAGCTATTATTAAACTCAAATACATGTTTTCTGCAGTGCAGATCCAATTCCCACTAAGGTTGCTTTTGTGCCACCGATGGAGGAAGAGTTGGGGATCTAGGATCACTTTTTCGGGGGTACCAACATTCAGTTTTGTATTATTCTTAATGTTGGCAACGAATTCATGCATGAATTAATGTGTTCTAATATGTCAAAGCAGATGCTGGCCAAGTCTAGCAAAGTTTTTTTGTCACACTATGATGCTCTTTTTTAACTTTTCGCAAAGTTTCTGGTTCTAATTATCAGGCAAAATTATGTGACAATACCCGTATAAAAGAAATGATACTCACCAGTTCGCAAGCAATTGGGCATGCCTTGTACTAGCTGAACGTCAACTGCCGTTGTGGATTCCAGGTGGAACACAATTCTAGAACTGAACCTATCGTCAGAGTACGTATGCCAAGGATAAAATATGGGCCAAGTTGCACCCCGGAAATTCTGCACCCCTACAGTATACAACACACAATCAGCACTTCTGTATCCGTGGCCCTTTGTCTCAACACTGCACTCAAACTGCAATGGCAATCAGACATCAAGGATAATCGTCTTTTGATCTTTTTGCACTGTACATTGATAAGGAGAAAACAGCTGATCCTGTCAGGTCTGCGCGTACAGTCCAAATTCCGACTCCTGCTTCCAGCGATTTCGAAATATTTTGGCTGGACAGCATACGAACGGAACAGATTATTTCATTTGGATGTCGCAATTCATTATGTTTTTATAGTACAGGAATATTGACCCAATTTGTGCCCGAGGCATAGTGTTTCGAGCGTCGTTGAAGTCAGCCTCTGCTATTGTGCGTACGTACGGGTAACGGGTATTATTGCACGTGCATTGTGTGTTGTTTTCCTCGGGCTGCCAACATTGTATGTAAATTTTTCAGGGAGGTCGTTCCACGAAGTTCGGCCAGCAAATTGAAGTGTGCCATGAGAAGAACTCATGATAAATATCGTGCTAGGTTACCGCGATAACAAAAATGACCAGCATGCTGGCTAGAGGTGCTTTGAAGACAATCTTGTCAAACAAAAGCCGTGTTTATGATGGATATAATAACCATTTCCAGACCTTAATTGATGTCACGGTTACAGTTAATTGTATCAAGCAGTTACAATCCTGGCTTGAAAATACATATTCTTATCATCGGAGCTATTTATACGTAACGGGGTATTTTTTTCCGGTCGATGAACTATCAAGATCATCGCGTACAAAATCCAATTTAGTGTTATTTATGTTAGTGTTTCGTCATTCAAACGGGCGGGATGAATTATCTTCAAAATATCCGGTATCACGAGAATATTGTGGGGAACTAAATTAAATTGGTTAAGGAGCACAAACAAGTATTCCAAAACATGTTTTGTGCAAAACAAATTAAGGCTCCGATTTGCATGAACAAAATGGACTCTTGTTAAACTTTTCTTTATTTTGTAATGTCGGTTCTAAATCTTTCAGAATCATAGAATACTTTTTCGGTGACATCGATTTTACAGCTCAATCTCGTTTGATTATTGATTGCAAAGAAAAACAACAAAGGCGAACTGTCCTTAGCTAAAATCAAAATTTGTCAAACACATACTCCAGCTTCGAGACACTGAACCTTAAAATAATTGGGATACAGAGGAGGTTTACAATTTTTCAAGAAATCATTTTATGAAATTCTGTTTAAATATGGGTCATTGGGAGAATAAAGTACTTTACATCTCATAAAAATTGAACTTTACACCTCAGCCTCAGCCTCTCACACTCAAACCGATATTCAGCCCAATTTACTTCTTAATGCAGACCTATTTTATCCCCAACAATTTTTCAAAAGGTTATTTTAATGGGAAAAAATCCCCAGTATTTTTGGGCATCCGAAACCACCTGGAAAAAAAGGAATATATTTTTGGCTGATTTCGCCCACAAAAAGATCTGCCCTGCAAACAGACTGGTTCCCTGTTCAATTTTGACAGGAGGCAATAAAAATTCTCACCTGCACAAACTGAATTCAATCTTGTTAATGAACATTTAAAAGTACCTTTTCTGTCGCGTGACAGTCAAAAGTAGCGTGGACATCTTGTATTGAACTCACCTATAAAAATATACATTGTGCCAAGTTGTCCTTTCAGTCAAAATCAATTAAGTGACACTGTTTCAAACAGTTAAGAGCTCCCAGCATACATAAAACAGGATTGACTGGCTATGACTGTTTATGTAACTTGATACAACTCGATATGCTTTGACTGTAGGTGATTGATTAGACAGCTGTGCCTACCACTTGCCTATTTTTGTCTGTTGATTGAATTTGACTAGTCAAAGTGCTTGCTGCAAATATGATCTGACTGTTGGTGACTAGCCTGTGTAAAACGCATGGCAGGGAAGAGAATTGATTTTTTTTACCGTACGTGACTGTTCAGATAGCAGGAGTACAAGACCTGTGTATAATACATACATATTACAAAAGACTGAAATGATATCATTCCTTAAATTAAGACAAATTTGTTCACCTCATTTTTTCAGATTGATATAATTTTGCTGTGTAAATCAAATTAGTTAAATTGATGTATAATACGCCATGAGCATATCACCTGGCGGATAACGGCGCTATATTGTTATTACATGTTGGCATTTCTTGCATTAGATAGTGGCATATTATCTCACATATCAACATTTTTTGGCTAAACAATATATTACTATCAAGCAGGCCTGTGCCATTGTACACATTTTTCTTTAACATATCCATGTACTGCCAACAGATGGACACATACATTGTATATGAATATCTAACCTCTACACAACTGTATTGTGTTTTATAGAATGCCATGTTTTGATATCTTCAGTGGCCTTTCTTCGGGACATATGTGATGATAGGTTTCGGACGAGTCCTAAAAACAATTTTTCGCTTGATGGCTGCAGATACTTTGTAGTGAATTCCCTCCGAGCTTCCATCCTCCTCTTCATCCGTGGTTGCCTTGGTGACCACATCTTCATCTTGGTCTGTTTCCATGGACACACTTTTGTTCAGGTGTTCGGCCTCCTTAGGAGCGGGTTTGGTGTTTTTCAGAAGAACAATGTAAGGCTTATCCAGGGAAGTCACCTTGCCAAACAAAATGTGATGTCCAATGATCATGATTGGCACGCCCTGAAGAAACAAGTTTGTATTAACCATCTCAGTTGGAGAGATTAATATTTTATGTTTGAACTATTTCCTTAAGGTAAAACGAACATTTAGCAACCTAAGCAATATCAAGCCATTTGAAATTTCGAATAGTGAAATAATAATATTCTTTGTCATAATGCAATAAAGCTGTCCACTAGCTTGCACTGCTAAATTGTTTTGTCCTCAGCAATGCTCATTAAACTATATATACATCAGCAAATCTATAAATGTTTTGGTAGCACGACAATATGATATTAATGACATGCAAGGGTTTTTTTTCAAAAGTGACGGTTGGTGTTCATCACTTGAAAGGGCAAGACACATGCTTTGCTATCTCATGAATCTCTTTGCAATATGTTCCTGAATTTGTTGTTGAAGAATTTAACATGAACAAAGTTCAGGCAAGAGGCATTGCAGGCCAGTTCCCTAATCCAAGAGTGTGTGGGGGGGGGGGGGGGTTTCTTCAAATCCCAAAGTGGAACTTTCAATATGCGAGCATGGAGCCCATAGTTAAGGTGTGGGGTGAGAAATTTTCGGATTCGAGATGCTCTGTGGTGCAATCTGAGGCATTTCCTGGCCACTTGGCACTTTCCCCTGACTTTTTGAATCAAAGTGCTTTTGACTTGAAGGCATACTTTTTGGGGGCATTTTGTTTTCTTTCAAACCCCCGATTACCCCCACCCGGCATACGGGCCTGGATTGGAAGGTGGCATGCCATCAGTCAATGACTACACGTACCTTCTTGTTGAAATGAAGATCTCCAATAAAGTTTCCTGCCAGTTGTTCATCGCCAGGGCATTCCAACTGTCCCTGCATCTCAATCAACATCCATTCTGGAATACTACTGTCCGGGCTGGCCCTTTCAAATAAATTATGTTTTGTTTAAATTTGAAGTTCATTCGACAACTTAAAAATGCAGTGGTGTTAATTGTACAGTAACATTGTCATTGGGCAGAAATCATCTCTCAGTGAATGGTATGTGATGTCTTACAATGCAATTTTTATTTGTCGAATCAAGCACAATGAATGAGCCCATCATTTTTTTCTCTTCTCACTTTTCCATCCACTGTATTGAAAATGAAATATAATTAGAGCCTATGTTCCGATGACCTCTGGAATTCTACTTCCAGAGCAGTAAGGTATTACAAACCTTACAGATTTTAACAAACCTTACAGAAAAGCCTCGCCCCACTTGTGTGGCCTCAGTATTGCTGCGCTGTACGTTAGGCCACACATCTGGCTTCCCAATCCACTGAAGAGTTTAGTCCGAAATTTGCACAAGAGGACTCCAGAAAGATGTCTACATTGCTCTAAAAATTTGAAGAAAGATTACCTTATCTACCCAGAGGCCAAAAGATAAGGCATCATAGAATACAACCGTATGCAGTGGTTTTTAAAAAAAAATGCCAAGAAAAGGTGCGCCAGGCTTTGGACTAAACTCCTGGAAACCCGGCGTGTGGCCGAACGTACAGCGCAGCAATACCGAGGCCACACAAGTGGGGCTAAGAAAAGCCTAACTTTTTTATTTATTTTAGTATTTTAATAATAATATTGAACATTGAAATAACTAGTGTAGTGACTAGTTAGACCCGTGCTCGTGGCGTGTAAACAACGTTCACGTGTCTAGTGCCGTAGTGGGAATGCTACTGGCGACAACTGGACAATTACGAATCAATTTTCAATCTGCTGATCTAGACATTGCGTACTTACGATTTTACTACCAATTGAACCATCCTCGTAGTGACATATGCATATGCTTCCCATGAACAAAAAGCTTGTCAAATATAGTAGGCTAATTAATGTCCCATTACATTTTAAAGGTAAATTGACGGGGCCAACATATCTGAAACATGGACTTTTCGCGCGAAAGTTTGTTTTGCTGATAGCGCCACCAAGTGGTTCGAAAGTGCCATGTTGGCCTATCTCAAAGAAACGAAATACTTCATTGGACGAATATTGGCAAATTCCATCCGTTCAACCATTCAGAGGACACATTAGCTGCTAGTAGAGCATAGTACATGCACCATTCGCACGTGTTGAAAAAGGTAACGTTTTATTAAATTTTTTTTATTGAAACAACCATTATAATATTTTAAGATATCTAGGTTTTAAAAACGGTGATTGTAAAGTTTACGGGACTCTCTTTCGTTGGAGTCTACTCCTAGTCTAGACTAGCTTGAAATTAGGCTCATTCGATAGGCCGGAAAGATTCCAATATCTGGCCATCACTTGTCACCCTATCATTTCTCCATGCCCTACTAGCCCTGTGCACAAACCCTATTGGACTGGTGTCTAAGTGTTTTCTTAGTAAAAACTGCAATATTTTTCCAGCTAAATTTTACTTTTTAAGGGCATATTATCACTTTCTGATGGCTGATAGGTCACTGAAGGGAAAAATTAGTGATGGCATTGCCATTGGCAAGATATGGGAATCTTTCCGATAGGCCTAACTTGTTTTACTTTTCGAAGTGGCTATCGTTACAGCAGCCATTGTTTAGCGCCCTCTACGATACTTTTTTGATACGCACGCAGGTGTATAATTATTTGTTTCCCCACATTTTAGCGAGCAGTGCGACAGCTCAGTCGATAGAGGGTAGGATTTTGCACCGCGAGGTTGCAGGTTCGCATCTCAGTTTTGCACTCCAATTTTTTTCCTTTTCTAACCTGAGGCTTTGGAGGATTTTTTTTTAAAGGGAAATAAAGTCCGAATTTCTTAACGTTCAAATTCACTTTTTTTCTTCTAATTTTATATTTTCTTCTCATGTTTTTATAAAAGTTGCAGTACTACCGTAACGATAGAAAATGGGAAATGCGTGCGTTACGGCTGCCGTAACAATAGCCACTGCGTTTACTTTTATGTAGGCCCTAGGCCCTATTGTTTATTGCTAGCCCCTAGTACTAGTCCCATAAATGTGACTGAAATACTGGACAGGCGCAGATCCAGGGGGACGGTTTTGGGGGTCAAACCCCCCCCCCCCCAACCCCAGCTCTGTCCCAAAAAAAAAAAATTATCATACAAATTCCTAAAAAATAATGCAAACCCCCCTCTGCTGGGACACCCAAAGAAAAATTATACTGGTCATAATGCCCGCCTGTTCAAAATACGGTACACCATTCTGTAATCTAGTGTTAATAATCGTCGAATTTGAACAGCGCCCCCTATTGAAATATGGTACCAGCCCCCAGTGTGCTAGCTTGAGTAACTCCAGCTGACTTGCTCATATTCATTCATGTGAATGAATATGAGCATGTCAGCTGGAGTTTCTCAGGCTACAAGTGTACAACACACAACGTGGTTGCTTTAATACCAAACGCTAGCCTACTGCAATGGTGGCCGATCACGGAGAATTAAACCGGATGGTCACTTGGTACTTTAACGTCAAACGATGGGAACATCATGCCATCCAATTTTTTTAGATATTTTTATTTGGAAAGATTTCCATATACGAAGTTCACTCAACACCCTGTGTACAAACCCTATGAGATTGGACTGAAAAATTCTAAGTGTTTTCTAAGAAAATGCTTGTATTTTCTCACTGCTCAAATTGACTTTGATGACATAAAATTGCTATCTGGGGGCTTGTTAGTCAATACAGAGGAAAATTAGTGAACTTTGTATATGGAAATCTTTCCTTTTATTTGTCTGCTTAATGGGTTTGTTTCTCTTTCAGACTTTGCAATACATTTCACTCTTTGCTTTTCCAGCAGGTGAGATACGATGGGTGAATTTCGTGTCCACCATGTCAAGTTTTGTGACTATGTTCCCAGTGCTATTCAGTGCATTGCCTGTGACAAACACGGTGCTACATCATGTGATAGACTAGCTGTCGGACGGGAGGATGGATCCGTAGAGATATGGAGCATTAAGGATAAATGGTACCAGGAAAAGGTGGGGAAAAGTAACTTTTAAAGTAACATTTTATGTATGGTGAGCTCATTTCACGGGTGGTATGGGTGGCTTGTGCGTAAAGCGCTCGCCTCTCACCAAGGTGACCACAGTTCGAATCCTGGCCGCAGATCCTGGCCAGGCCGTGGATCTCTCCTGTGCCACGAGGGTTTTTCTCCGGGCCCTCCAGTTTTCCTCCCTCCGGAAAAATCAAACACTTTCGATCTCAGTCTGTGCTCCGTGGTCATATATGGGTCGATGTGGCCAGCAGCCATAGACGCCGTCACGCTTTTACGTGCCAGCGGCCCGACCACGTTGTAGCCGCGTCCATTGCAATTCAGCTTACTGCGAGTAAGGATGATTAGCCTCCCAAATTATTATTATTATTATTATTATATATTGTTTTGAAATGGCACTAGCTGAAGATGGAATAGTATACATTGCTTGATGTTAATAATTAGTTTAATTCCATCAGATACGTGCATTACAAAGTTAATTGCATAGGCAATCAATTCATTCCATTTTGGACATCTGAATTTCTTAGACCTTCCAAGCATTTCGACACAGTTTTTCACCCCTGCAAGCAAAGAGGCAAAACCAATCTCTGCATCATCCGTTGGCTTGTTAAAGTGGTTATGGCTTTTTCAAAGCAAGTAAGAAACCAATTACAGTGTCAATGTAGGTTTATCAAATGTTTGGTTTTTCTTCTTTTCCAGCCATTTGTATAGAAGTAAAATGGGCATTTCAGGCACTGTCTGTTGGTTGTTGACAGTAAATAAATATTTGCTTTTCCCTAGCTCCCCAAGCATTTTGTGTCAGGAACCGTTGGAAACGCGGCAGTATGAACCCAAAGGCCCATTCTTAGTGGGTTTGTTGTGCCCATTCTTGAAAATCACGCATTCTTAAGAATGTGCATGCACATTCTTATGATTGTGCAACTGGATCCTTGCGCAATCTTCGCAAAAAATAACTCTTCCAGATTGAGCGCACATTCTTAAGAATGCGCGGCAAGATAACGGTCTTGTCAATACCGAGCACCGGCTGCGCTTGGCAAGTCTAGCTGCATCCTCGTTCACTGATTCTCAATAATTATACTGTTGCAAGGCAAGGCGCTGAAAAGTAGAGTGGATATGAAAAGTATACGCGTATTGGAGGGGGGGGGGGACTGGGAAAAAAATAAGAGACATAATAGTGTATTGGAAAGAATTCTGATTTTTGGGATAATAAAAGCGGGGGAGTAAGAATGAAGAATTTGAAGAATGAGAATGAATACTGTGACATCCCATAGTGCTAATGCTATTTCCCATTTAAATTGCCACCAATTTATTGTTCACACCCCCACCATTACGCCGCAGAGCTGGATTCTATCTAGTCAAAAGAGTAATTTTTGGCAGCTTCTGGACATCGTTTTTTTTTTGGTGGCATGCATATGATACATACAGGGACTTGTAACTTGTCTAGCCTAAACAAAGCACTTCCCAGACTAGTTCCCAGTCCTCCGTTATTAAAAACTTCACATAGTGGGCAGAAAAAAAAGCAATAATAACAGGTTTAATTTGATTCAAATTATCGTAGTTATACGAGTACAGAAGCATAAAACATTTTCTTTCCTCTTTATATGAATTGCTTCCCTTTTAACCGCTATTCATTTCATTTAACATAATTATGTCGTGCAATGTTTGTTAAGATTGTGCAAAATTCATAAATTGTGCACGCGATATTCCCACACAATCTTAAGAATGAGCGCTCATTCTTAAGAACGCGTGCTCATTCTTAAGAATGCGCGCTCATTCTTAAGAATGGGCGCGCATTCTTAAGATTGCATGATTTTCAAGAATGGGCACAACATCTTCACTATGCAGTACTAAATCCATTAGAATCACTGGCAAGTTGATAAAATGCAGGCAGATACTGGAAAATGAGGACTGTAACCTTCCTTTCCATTGTTGGCCTTCAAATGAATTAACCGTAAACCAGCCACTGAATCATGTAAATAAGGTGTGGGATTGTGCTGAAATTGAGGAGTTGGAGTTACGAAATTAGATGATGACAGGAATGCGATATCTTATCCTCATATCTTAAGTGATTGAAAAGCCTTTTAAGTATTAGCTGGTGGATTGTGCATACTCTGCAGGTCATCCCAGGTTCTGAGAAGAGACGTGTAGATTCCTTAGCATGGGTCAACGGCAGACTCTTCTCTTCTGGCCTACAAGGAGACATCACTGAGTACGATCTCAAGAAATGCGCGCCAAAGGTAGGAGCATTGATTCTCTTGATCTTGCCACCATAAGGGCATGTAGACTCGGCAGATACTACCTGATAGTAGACATTTTACTGCTGTTGCTTATCTGCGCCTAGTGTTGATTTTATTGCTCCCCTTCATGCGTGCCTTCAACATTTGATCATGGTTGTGCACGGAATGAGTCTCCCCCCCCCCCAAGGGCTGAAACAATATGCTGCTGCATATTAATTGCCCATTCACAATCTTCGTTTTCGTTCCAATGTTTCGTCACACACCCATGGCGAAGCGTGTGGTGCTGCCGCACTGCTGCATGTTAGATATGTTAGATGCAATATGAAACGGAACATTTGGATTTCAGCAGGAAAACTCACAGCAATTGAAGGCTACGCTACAACGATTAACCAGTTCACCCAACATATATAATAGTTTATACGGTACCTACTGCTATGACCATCCGATTCGAACTAGCCAACGATCCCGTGAAATCGGTGGTCGAGTGTTAAGACATCTGCACTAGAAAGCAGGAGGTTGTGGGTTCGAGTCCCACCCGAGTGATTTTTTCCAACTTTCACTCGGGAGGTAACACACTGAGTATACAGTGTTTAAACGTCGGTGAAGGGCAAAACCTAATTTGATTTATATCACCCCGACGCAAAATTCCATGTTATAATAGTTTATGCAGTACCCGCTGCTATGTACATCAGATTCAAACCAGCCAACCAATCCCAAAAGCTCGGTGGTCGAGTGGTAAGACATCTGCACTAGAAAGCAGGAGGTCGTGGGTTCGAGTCCCACCCGAGTGATTTTTTCCAACTTTCACTCGGGAGGTAACACACTGATTATACAGTGTTTAAACGTCGGTGAAGGGCAAAACCTAATTTGATTTATATCACCCCGATGCAAAATTCCATCTTATAATAACAAGTTCACGCCGGGATTATTTTGACAAGAACGGAACGAGGCGTGGGATTACTTTTCACTCGACCTCAAGCCAGACGAGTTGAAGCCATCACCCTCGGGCAGCACACTCATATTTCAGGCCTCGCTCGTTGCGAGCGGGTCACTCCCTCACTCCCTGTGTGTTTATCCGTTATCTGTTTTTAGTACCACAAAACCTTTGCGGGTTTAGACGTCATCCGACGCGAACTGGTTAATACATTCTTCTCGGCTTATATCCAATCCTTGACAATGTCAGAAAACAGTTGCCAACTGCTGTGACTGCATTGTCGCTGATACCATCAGCCTTATTGAGATATGATGGACACAATAGGAGGCCGCTATATGATTTGGGTCAGTTCTTTTGTATATACCCAAATTTGCTCAGCTGAAATCGTATCGACTCTGGGAGTGATCCACACGCGTCTTCCTTTCTCATAATACTTAAAGTATTTAAAACAGGTGAACATGCATTCCATTTATAGTTCCATGTATACAGCACTTGAAAAGATATACATTTGGCCAAAAAAAAAAGTCTCCGGTTTCTGGTATGCGCGCGCGTCGCCGTAGCCATGCGCGTTGGCAAAATGAAAAAGTTTTTTTTTCAATACAAGATGATGTTTCAAAACCGCCAAACTCACTGGTTTGACTGGAATTCTGCTGCTGCACAATTTTAACGTGTTTTTAGATGGGGTTATGATCGTGAATAAGATTTATGTGGCCTCTCTGGACTCCCATATATTTGCACTAAGTTTAGTCGGGCACCATTTGCAGTCATCAGCCGACATTTGAAGCCAAAAAAAAAAAAAAACCGGTTAAAAAAAAAAAAAGCCGCGTCGCCGCACCACTTTTGGGGCAAGCTCCATACCAGAAACCGGAGACTTTTTTTTTTTGGCCTTTGTATACATTTTTGTTATTTTTAATGAATTTATTAATTTTTTTTTTACAGAAGACTGGGATGTATGGCAGTGCTTTCTGGTGTATGCAGCCAAATCATGCTGGAACGCATTTAGCGGTGAGTTTAAGGGGCCAAGGGAATGGTAGAAAAATATCTTGAAAGTTCAAAAAGTATTTTGATGCAACTAAGTTGTGCTTGTTAGGTTGTCAGCCAATAGGAACATTTGTTTTGTGTTGTTTGATCGTCCCTCGTTTGATCGAGCCAATAAGAAACTTGGTTACTCGCTGTGTGTTGTCAGCGTGCTAAGCTCATACTGAGTACGCTTGATCTAGCTTATGTTGTCTTACCGCATTCAAAATGTACGGTGAATTTAGTTTTAACTTGCACATGCTCTGCTCCATGACGATTGCCGTGCTAGATACGCGAATGTTTGTATTGTACATTGTTGACGTACGTAGCATGTGTGTGGTATTTGGATGTATGTATGGTGTATTGCGATTGTGGCAAATTTTTTGCGGCCCTGGAGCAAAAAACCCATTGGCAATCCTATTACATTGATAAATCTAATGACAAACGATCTGTTTAATTCCCGTTGTGGCAGACTGGTACCGAGGATGGCTGTGTGAAGCTATTTGAAATAGCTGAAGAAGGTGTGACCTATGACCGGTCACTTGACCCCCAGGAAGGTCGCGTGATGACCTTAGCATGGCACAGGTCAGATGAGGTCATCGTTACAGGGTCAGTCAACACCATCAGGATATGGAATATCTCAACAGGTGGGTGTTGCATTTCTGGGTTTTTTTTATGTGTTTGAAAGTGTTTGCTTTTTTTAACTCTCTTGAATAAGATATGTCTTCTGTGGTTTTTGAAATGTGGATATTTCATAAATACTTTGTCTTGTTTAATAACAACCAACATTGTTTAAGGTAAGGCTTACTGCAGGCCCTCTGATACAGGCCTTATTCGTTGGTGACTTGACACCATGAGTTGATGATAATGTCAGAAATTGCAATTTTATAATATAGGTTTTTCCGGCCAATTTCGTGAAATGTTCATTCACTTCTGAAAATTGGTCATTCATTCTTTTCTAAATTTGAATACATGTCTTTAATCCCATTTCAATGCAATGAAAATTCAATCGTTTTCATTGTCCGGGCATTCGGTTTTGATAACAGACGGCCAATTACGTTACCTGTGCATTCATTTACGCAAGCATGCCTTTTCTAAATTGATTTCAGGTGCAGCTAATTTGATTGACGATTATTGAAAAAGAAACCCCTAATTGTATCTGGTGCCGATAGCATTAAACTAAAAGTGAAATAGAATGGTGATTGTTTGAAATCGCCCTCTAAAGCGAAAAAAAGAAGTCTTGTAAATGAATTTGAACGGACATAAAGGAAAGGTGCTGCCTAATTACTTAATTGAATGAACTGAAATGGAATGCTCCATTAGCGAAACTGAAACATGTGTTCAGAGCAATTCTCATATACAAGAGAAAATGAATGACCGATTTTCGGAAGTGATTGAACATTTTAGGAAATTGGCCGGAAAACCCATACAATGAAGCAAAGTAAAAAAATCAAAGGGATGGTCCATTTTTGATATTCAGATGATCCTGAATGTCCAATTAGTTTAAAACCTTTTTTCATCCTGTTTTATTACTTGACTGTTCATTCACTGTAACACACCAGGATTTTTAAATGCTGTTTTCTCAAAAATGAGTCCTACAACTTCAGTTAAGTCTGCGGTCTGTATTTCTGTTCCAGAACTCAGTGCCCCTACCATTAGAAAGCTCTTGTTGTGCAAGATATAAAATGTCTCAGTTCTTTCAGAGTTTGACTGGTCATATTTATTGTTGTGTTTTCGCCAAGGTCACGCTGTGCAGAGAATCAGCATGCCCAAGGTATCGCTGCGCAGTATGCTAGCACCACCAGATACCATTGTGTGGTGTGTCACCATCACCGGTAACTACACCATCATTAGCTGTGACTCAACTGGCAAAACACAGTTTTGGAATGGAAGGACAGGCACTTTAATCAAGGTATGCATTAAAGGTATAGTCCATCATTTGTATTTTGTGCATTTTGTTCGTTTGAAGCAACAAAAGTGCTCAAAATCTAAAGCAGGGTGCTGAACAACTAACCTGATGAAGTTTCAGCTCAGCTTCAGTTGTATATTTCGAGAAAAACAACATTCTAGGATCTCGATTTCAAATCAAAAGTTGCCGCATCATGTTTTGAATTGGGCCTGAATTCAGCGTCCGAGGCACGTTCTCACTAGCCGATTGCAGCTACGCGATGTCGCGCACCGATCCGACGAATTATAGCAACTGCGCGTCCGTGTACGTCGTGCCAACACTTGCGCGTGCTTCGCGGAATATAAAAACAAACTACTAACAGAAATTTCCAACAGTGCTTCTTAAGACGCACCGTTGGAAAGGCCTTCTTTCGTTGATTTCTTCAAAAAGACAGCTTGCTAGAAAGAAGAATTTCACAGGGAGTTTAGTCCCCTTACTATCTTTCAACCAAGTATGTTTTTCAACAATAATTACGCCAGTTACTTTTCGGATGGCTGCAAATGATGGACTATAGCTTTAAGTGAATTTGCTGGCAATTTTGTTTCAGTGACACAACTCTTCGTAGTCATTACTGCTGTTAAGTTAATCAGTGGGATTAGTGTTTGTGTAGTTGAAGTATATCCATGAGCAGGTCGTGAATTTCATGCAAAATATTGCACACTACTGATCTATTTGCTCAAAGATTTTACTACACGAGAAGAATTGGTATTAAACCAGCACAATCCATCATCCTTCAAATGACAGCTCAAGACTCATCTCTTCAATCAGGCATTTTGACTCCTGGACTGACTTTCCCTTTGCATGACCAGCGCCTTTGAATGGCATTTTGTCAGATACTGCGCGCTATACAAGTGCTGTTTATTGTTACTTGAGCAGGCATTGTACAGAAAGGTTCCCCTTCAATTCAAGTCATTCAGTATGCATTGTGTACAGTACAGTCTCGTTCATTGTTCACCCCTATACTGAAAGTGGAAAGGGTGTGTATATGTGGATGGGCCGTCACCGCATTATTGGGTTTGGCAAAAGCCCCATAACGCGGTTATGGCAAATGTTAGGCAAAATAGGACTGAGTTATGGGAATTTCTGGTGTCCCCATAGCGTCTTCGGTCCCCATAGTACCAGGCTTTCCTCCCACCTCTTCTCATTGTCTTCTCTCTACAGGTTTCTTAAGGCTTGCGAGCTAACAGTGCCTAGGGCCCTTTTTTGATTCCTTAGTTTCAGTATCAGAAAAATAATTCACCGATGTGGCTTAATATGGTCACAGAGAGCACTAGACCAACATTTACATCACTGGACTTGGTTCAGTGGGTGTTTGAAGCCCTATTGAGGAATGTACACATTCCCCTTGTCATTCACATACAGCGTGCTGGAAATTTTGACAATCTTTTTCTTTAATTTCAGAGTTTTTTAAGCCACAAAGCCGATGTGCTGACACTGTGCATAAGTGATGATGAGAGTTCAGTCTGTACGGCAGGAGTGGATCCTTCCATTGCACAGTTTCACCTGGTAGATAAAGACGGTAGCTCTGACAGGCTGACGTGGGTACGGTCTCGCAATCTGAGTGACAGAGCTCACAGTGTGGGCCACACTCATGACATCAAGGCCTTGGTCCATGTCAGAAACCAGGTGGTGTCTGGAGGTAAGTTTAGCAGATGAGTGTCAACAGTATCTGAGTCAAATTACGATTGCTCTAAAAATTTGGACTAGTTGGACAGATATTCTGTCCCTACTAATAAACATGCAGTGCCAGGCCTCTCAATTCATGTCTTTTATTCATTAATCATAAATCAACAACAACCTAAAGACATGGAGGAAACCTAGATCATGAACATGAAAGACGAACCAAATGAAACAGGCTAAATGTCAATGAAGCAAGGAACTAGAAATCAATGTGGAAGCAAAACAAACAAAAAATTGGGGTCTGCGCAATTGACAAATTAAATAATTAACAATTTGGCATAACAAGAAAAGCATAAGCCAGGGAATAACGGTTACTTGGCTAGGTCAAGGGAAAATTGATGAGTGGGATGGGAGATAAGAAAATATGCCTTAACCCGAACTCCCTAGCAAGATTTACTAGGAACCATACCCATCCTGGCAAATTCCAACACCATATGGGAAACTGCACACACATATTTCTGACTTAGTTTCTGGAGGTGCGCCAACCCAATGTAAAAGACTGTCAGTTTAGGGGTACTGTACCCATCCTGACGGATTCCAACAAAACATGCTGTTGGGGTTTGATGGGTTGAGTTCTGTTAGGGTTACTCTTGAGGATCAATCCAAACAGGGCTGTATTTTGAGTAGAAGATAACAAAGGATGAGACCAATGCTGTTTTTGACAGGTGAGCGGTGAGTTGCCTTATTTCTGATTGAATCAGAATACAAGAAGCAAATTTCCTTGAAGTACTATTGTCTCGAGACTGAAAAGTAGACTCTGGTAACGAGGTTGGGACATTGGCATAATACAAACAACAAACACTGTGACTGTTCTTAAACCCTCTGTGTACCATTTTTTGCGCAGGTGTGGATACCAATTTGCTAGTGAGCCCTGCCGAGGCTGAACCTACTAAGAATTGGAAACAGCAGACAACTCATATCAGAAGAGTCATCTCTGCTTTTCCTCATGTGAGTTTATATCCAGGGATCACTCATCACCATTGCTTGCCTTCTTTTCCAGGGAAATAAAAACAACGCTGTAACTTTGCCACCTTTTATATATGTGCTTGCATATTGTGTATGTTTAAAGTTTCCAGAAATTGTGTTTTTCCGAAAAAAAATTTGATGTTCCAAAAGTGGTTTTCGCATTTGAAGGGCATATGCAACTAACAACATGGATAGGAAACAAAATTATATAAAAGGCATCAATGGACCCTCCCTCCTGTTCATTGGGACTATTCTATTAGTTCTCTACTGATATAATAATAAATAACAATATCGAGGTCTTATATAGCGCACGTATCTACCAACAATTAGGTACTCAAGGCGCTGGAAATTATGTTTATTATTAGAGACAGGTAAATGAAGTACATGAGAAATATGAGACCTATTATGTAGCACCTTTATAATGGTTTACAAGGTGCTGCGGCGCATTAAGCAGCCACTGCCAGAAACACCGGGGCAAACCCCTTCTCTTAGCGATAGGTGTTACTGGGTTCTTTAACGTGCATCACACAACACACGGGACCTACGGCTTCACGTCCCATCCGAAGGACGAGCAATAATGGTAAAGCGCCTTGCTCAGGAGCGCAAGCACAATGTTCCCACGGTCAGGATTCGAACCCATGTACCACGGCACACGAGTCGAACACCGTAACCATTGGACCACAGCACCCCACAGCCTTTATGGGATGGGACTTTATCACGTGTGTATGCACATTAACCATTACTCCTGTTGAGCAACACCTTGTAATCCAAGGCTGTGCTCAGTTTAAAAGGCTTCAGTGTTCCAGTTTAAGTATTTCAAGACTACGAGAACAATATCATTTGTGTTGATTAACTGCTCTGATGGATTGTCCTCATCAGAGATCTGGTGTGTGCTGTGCCCCTGATGCAGAGTGTCTACTCTTTCAATTTCCGACACACTTAGAGCTGTGGAAGCTGGGAACTGCATTATCAACTGAAGGTAAGCTGTACAATAACTATTGTATTTTTTGCAATCACATAGACATAAATCAAATTAGGTTTTGCCCTTCACCGACGTATAAACACTGTATACTCAGTGTGTTACCTCCTGAGTGAAAGTTGGAAAAAATCACTCGGGTGGGACTCGAACCCACAACCTCCTGCTTTCTAGTGCAGATGTCTTACCACTCGACCACCGAGCTAACGGGATCGGTTGGCTGGTTCGAATCTGATGTACATAGCAGCGGTTACCGCATTAACTATTCAGAAGATGGAATTAGAAATAGCTATTCCATTTTTGTTTTCCCTAATAGTTCGGAATCCAGTTTCAACCTCTGGAACCCAACAAAAACATAATTTTATCTTTTGCATGTGTGTTGTGCAGGTGTTGTGTAGTTTATAACAACTAAAATGGATGTACAAACTTCAAGTCAAACTTAATATGCATTAAATAAACAACCACTGTGATTAGGACTGTAGATTGTATTCACTTTGTGAGCTGTAAATTGTTTTTTAACTTGACTGTCCTGTTAAAGAGTTGGCATGTCCTCAGTACACAACATATGTGGTTTGCTTCCAAACCTGAATGTCATTTCAAATAAACAATTGATTCTGTTAATTCCGTCCGTCTGCTTTCCGTTCTTCTCTAAACTTGTGAAATGCTTCAAAGTGGGGTTCAGACAATCACCCTCCAAAAATAAGTCAATGAGTTTTGCTTAAAGGGAATATACAACATTTGCAAACATCAAAAACCAAAACTACCAAATTATTATGAAATGCCTTACTGGACTGTTAGTGAATGACAGTCTAAAGCATCCTGAAAATCATCTGTTGTCATTTTCAAGAAAAGTATTTTTTGTATCAATTGCTGACCAGCATTGGAAAAAACTGGCTTTTGCCAAATAATGCCCCAATTTACCATATTTAGTTAGTCCGCAATTTTTGGTGATCTATTAGACAACTATCAACAGACATCTATAAATTGCTCCGTTTCATCTTAAGTGGGGTCAGGGAACCAGTCCACAGGAACATGATTGTCTTTCTTTGTTTTTCCAGCATCTATGAACACAAAACTTCAGATAAGTCAGTGTAACAATATTTGCTGTAAAATACCGTTCCCCAAATCCATCCATTTCTGAAATTACAGCAAAAGCAAATGTTGTATATTCCCTTTAACACTCCCCTTCTGCATCTTTTTGCTCGAACTACAGGTTCTGATGGGGAAACGCTGCCATTGTCCGATCATCAGGTTAAGCTCCTAGAGCTGAAGGCCAAGGTAAGAGCCATTCATTTCAAACGCAAAGACAGTAACTTATCAGTAGTTGGTGGTCAAACCAAATCGTCAGTAGCACTCTACAGCTCCTTCAAGTGCAGTCCACTTAATATCCTTGAAACACACCAGCAACTTTCAGCCAATAGTACATCAACGTTGTTGAGTCTAACACAAGTCCATCTAATGTCCAGTCACAAGTAAATTACATGTCCACACACAAGTTCAGTCACAGGTAACAGGAAATGGACAAAGGAATGCTTTTGTCACAGACAATTTTAATAGCTTATTACATGACGTGGGGTCGGATTTCTTGGGATTGACTAGCCTTGGTCAATGCTCTTGTCGTTATTCGTCCCGTACGCGGTCCTCGTGCGCCATGCAGTGCATGTAAAAAAAACAGCGCGAATAACGACCTCATGCGGCCACTTTTTTTATGGAAATCAGTTGGGGACGAGCGAATGGGTCTAACTGATTTGCATAAAAATAGTTGCCGCGTGAGGTCGCTGTTCGCGCTGTATTTTTAATGCGCTGCATGCATAGTCTTGTGCTACTACTAGCGCTAGCGAGGTATCGCGCTACGGACTAGTGATTGACTTGTGAGGACATGTTATGGACTGACTACAGCACCAAAGTACATCATCAGACATGTAGATGTGGAAAGACCATTGAGAACTCCCTCGTACCACACTATCCAGCATGCTGGACAACCAGCGCCTGCATTACTCCAGGTAGCTGGAACAGCTGAGGTATCAGACAAGAAGGAATGTATCATGCTGTCTATGAAAACCAGGAGTACGCCAAAGGCACAACTGTCATAGCCATAACTGCAATGTGAAAACTCAATCACTGTGTAGCTTTCACAGTGGTTTAAGGTGGCGTAATACAAAGCGAAAAAAGGACACTGTTACTGACTTTACTTGCCCAACTTATCAAAGTTGATACAAGAAATTCAAATTTTTGTTTGGAAGTAAATGAAATGTTGTTTCACCCATGACAGAAATGTGGCAGTTGACTCCCAATTCCTAAGTAAGCAAAGTCAGACTTTTTAGGCGTTTGTAAAAGCTGTGGGTATCCTCATCCAAGATATTTATAACAATATGAAATGTTGCACAGCTACCCCAAGTTTCATGAAACTGATTTAATGTTCATTGCCCACCTGTGCAACATATTTGTTGCGTAAATCCCCTGCATAGCATAAGTTACCCACTGTTTCATACAATTGGCTGCTGACAGTATTTCATACAGATAGCTGTGTTTTTTGTGCAGTTGTGTGCACAATATAATTTGAGATGGCAAACTTTACCCAATCCAAATCAAGGACCTTGATTTTGCCATTTGAAACTGGGCAAATCCTACCATTGAACTGATTACAGTATTAATACTCTAGACAGTGTCAAAGCATTTACCATCAACAGTAAAGGCCACTCTAACATAAGACATAGAAAGCTACACAGCCACATTACAAACAGTGACGTTTCATGTTGGGAGGAAGTCAATTGAGCCAATACCTTTGGACCAGTCATTTTGCACTTCTTTCCTCCTCAAACCTGTTGTATTTGTTTTCAATCTTCATGTCCATCAAACACAGCTTCAAAATATTCAGTGTCCGACATTGCATGTCCACTTTGTAAGTGAATATTGAGTAAAGAAATGGACAAATGTACATGGACAGTGTACAAAATCAGTTGCCATTTCATTGTATCAGTGCAACAAGGTTGTAACTCGATTATGTAACAACGTTTCTCGCGTGAATGCGCTCCGTGCAACAAGGTCATATCTCATGTATCGCAATGTCCATTGACTTTGTGTGTACATCCGGGTTATTTTAAGCGAGATACTATTTAATAGTTATCCCGTGAGCGCGAGTGGATCACGGAATAATGTAGTGAGTCTGTGTCCCACATACAACAAGGCACTACATTGTCTGTGTTCCACGAACACAAGCGTGATAACGAATTTATCTTCAAGCAAACGTGACGCAAAGTAAAGATGGAACACGCACGCTGTACACAAACTTTTCAGCGGTTATCCTATTGCACGTGCGTGTTGTACGGAATGGTGCTCGCATTTTAGAAAAGCGCAGTACGCGGAGTGCGGTATGGACCGAGGCCGTGCTACATGGTTGTATGTAGCACGGCTTGTTGCCATGGAGCGACCAATCAGGATTGAGGATTCAAGTTTACTTGAAGATAAGATCTTTTGACATTCTGTGCAGTTTCAAGTAAATCATTTGCTTTACTTCACTCATTAACACAGAATAAGTTGGATGGATAGATTGCATTTTAAAACTACTTGGGATAGTTACTAAATACCTGGATGGCAGCGTAGCTGCCTGTGTAGATGCAACGTCCGTTATGTAAATATGAACATACAGGCCTCCATCACAGGACCTTATTAATAATGTCAGCTGTGATAATGGACACACAATTGATTCTGTGTTGGTAGCCTGTGGCAATCCTCAGCATGTCTGTTTTATTCCCTAGACTCCTTGACTGCAAAGCCACTCATCTAGATCTCTTTTCTCCAACTTGCCTTCTGAATTTGTAGTTTATTGAACCACACTAGAGCCCTTTTCACACTAGAGCCTCTCAACCCGGGTTGAGCTCAACCCTGTGCGAACCCAGTGCTGCCCCGGATTGAGTTTTTGATTTTTCAACCCCGCGTTCAACCCTGCATAGTTTCACACTTGTTTCATGCAAATTAAGCTTATCATGCTCAGTTACTACTGTTTTGAACCCTGGCAAGAATTTCAACCCGGGTTGAAAATCTCAACCCTGGTCTGGAGCAGGGATGAGTTCAACCCGGGGTGAAATCAATCTCAGGGTTGACGCAGGGTTGACGCAGGGTTGAAATTCTTCAAGTGTGAAACGATACATGTTTTCAACCCTGCGTCAAACCTGTGTCAACCCTGAGATTTGTCTAGTGTGAAAAGGGCTTAGGTGAACCCCACTACCATATTCAAGGAGTGTGTTAAGCTTATCTACGTCTGGCTATCTAGTCTGTGTATCAACCATTGAGGGCAGTGAGTAAAATCGCAGTTATGCACACGAGGTCGATCATGCATGCCTCATCCATTTCCTACTGGTTGCAAAGGATTAATCACTAAACTACATCATACCCTATAGAAAAAAATAGAACGATTTCGAGCTAAATGTGTCATGTTTGCACCGAGTATCCTGCGACAGGTAATGCAATTTAAGGTTGACAGATTCTATTTTTATGTAAAGACTGCACTGAGACTGACATGAGTGATGCGTGATGGCAGCAGCTGTCAAGGCAGGCAACATGCGTAGACTCAAGCCAAGAGCAGTGTAACCTTGCCCAGCTGGTACTCCTACTAACTGAATAGGGTCCCAGCTTCCTCAGGAAATGTGTCTGTTGGCAATGGTTGCCTAAACTTATCCTGAAACTGGCTGTGAACGCCAGGGAAGGTTTGGCATGATCATTGTATATCTTGCCCAACATTCTTGGGTTCTTGGCTTTTTACCAATGTTAGGAAACTCCTCATTTTAACTATGAGCTCCGTGCGCCAACAAAAAAGGGCGCCCTTTTACCTAGCAACCACATCCCATGGGCGGGACATTTCGTTCCTTGCATGTGACGTACGTACACCAGGGGATTTGTACTATGTACATGCAGTGGTACGGCCGCGCGTCGCGGCACATTGCAGTCAGGCAAGATGGCGTCGATTGGTCACCCCCAACTGTACTTTGTTTGCCGATGAGGGGGTACTTGTGAACGAAGCGGATAGCATAGCTATTTTAAACCTTTTAAATTAATTTTTTTTTGAGGGGGGGGGGGGTGTTGAGTTTTGTTTGCTGTTTTGTTTGAATAGTTTTGCCTCAATAGTTTTGCCTCAATAGTTTTGCCTCAGCGTTTGAGTTAGTTATAGGGGAGTAATTCATCTGCCACAAATATTCCACCCATTTCCCTTAAATAATATCTGATAATATTAATTCTTTACTTACACATGTTTCATTGCAGTAAGAATAGACTCATGTTTTCCTCAAGTCTGCAAAATCAGTAGCTTAAATTCATAAAAATAGAACATGAAAAGAGGACAATGCTGAGATATGAAAAATGGCCAGTATTTTCATCATCTCTTGCACTTCCTTAAAAGCACTTGTTAGCCTGCCGCCAACGCACATTATTCTTGTGTTCGATTTCACCAATTCCTGATACAAGCAAAGAACAGACCAAATTTGGTGAATAATCTTATCGACAGTGTTCCAGACAGCAGGGTTGGTATAAAGAAGGCCAAAAACAAAGATAGCATGTGCAGGTATTTTTTTTCTTCACATTACTGGTAATTTTCCACGGGGAACGGAGGCCTTGAACCCCGTAATTGGGAACAGATGGCAAGGTTCCTCAGACATCATCAATGTTTCATCCAACATAACTACGACACCTCGGCAGCTTATACAGTTACAGATGTGTCCTATGAGTCACTAACGAAGACTGGACATTTTGTGTACGGAGACCTTTTGATGGACTTGTGAGAGATCTTGACTTCTACAACATCCAATTTTTCATTTGTACTGTTTAATATTATAACCGTTTACTTGATCCGCTCATTGCATCAGCCCCTGATGAATGACGTATAACTTTCTTCCAAGTTCACAGGCAGTGTATAGGACTAGTGATGACAACATAAACATTCAGGCATTCTGTTGCTACCCAAATAATCAAATGAAAAAGGATATGTCCAGAAAGGCTCACATGTAGACATGTGACGCCATGATGATAATGTCACTGTCGTCAGACTGGATAATTTTTGAAGAGGAACATGAAGATGATCATTTATTTGCACCAACTCAGTTATTGTATACACAACTGCAATGTTACTTTCAAATAATGCCATCAATTTGCTTGCCTATGTAAGGCATGTTCTTAGTCATCAGAGTATGATTAAACTTACAACGCTGTTCACCTATAAAATTGGCAATCTTTACAGTTTTCTCCAGTGGTGTTTTTTTTTACCAATACTTTGATTTGTAGTTAGTCCCACGCCACAACAGTTTGGATATTTTCGGTACATATTATAAACTCAATATGAAGCTCATTCCAAACTCATTAAGCTCATTAAAACTCATGAAACTCATTGGAAAAAAACTCTTTGATGCTGAAGTAGAGCAAGCTCCTGCCTAAGATGACACCACTGTTTTACTTTTAAAGATTGAAATATAAAACCCCAAAAGATCATAAACACCCCTAAAAGTAGCAATACAAAGATTATTCCTTGACTCCAAGGTGCCCTTTAAGGATTCCATTCAAGCAATTTATTAGGCCACTTTTTTTTCCCCAGTACTATTCTTACACCATGCAATTAATACCCATAGTTCCTTTAATACCTGCCAGATCATAAATCTGGTGATTTTACCATGAGACACAAAAATCCATTTATGCAACGCTGCCCGGCCCCCGCAGCCTCGATATACCCATATCACACATGAGCTAGAGCTGACAATTGACTTGAATGTGATCGCCTCGAGCAACTGGCAGGAATTCAGAAGTGGAGAATTGGGGGTGGGGGGAAAAGGGGGACGGGGGGATGGGATGGGACAAATTTTGCCCGACTGCACGTGTATTGCCAGCCAACCATGATATACACCCCCTCCGTCTGAGTGGAACCAGACATGTCATTACCCATAATTCAGTTCGCACCTGTCTGGGCGGCACAGTGGGGCCCCGTGATTGGTCATTAACGGCAACCTAGGGCAATGCTCTTCTGTGACCGATATATCGGTAACCTCTTATTGTAAAATGTCTTGTGCAGTGAGAGAAGAAGAAAAAAAAAGAGACCGGGGAAAACAGTTCACTGTTCTTGACAACATGAATAAGTGCCCACACTGCCCCAGTATCTCTGACTCTATCTAGACTATGTTTGTTTGTTGTCTACGTAACAGACTGTCTGGCTGCGGGAGGGTGACTTGTATTATTTTGGGCAGTTGCTGTTCATCTTTCCAATTTCATCCTGGAGCAGTGCTCGGGCAATCTCCGTTCGGTTGGAATCCGTCTGTCGTGAAAAAGTCTTTGTTTGCAGAACATCCCCGCAGTCACGTTCCAAAACAGCACGTTATTTTTGAAATATCAGTTATGATATTGAATACAAATTTTTCATCAACATGACGGGTTGATGGAAATTTGTTATTGATGCACTAAGACACAGATATTTTTACAGAGAATTCAAGTCTCCTATTGTATCCTTGTGATACATTTCTATGTCATTACCTTTCTTTTTGTAATGATAATTAAATTGTGCTTTGGTGGTCGTTGAACAAAGAAAAATGTGTAAATCTTTTTTTCCATCAGCATCTATTAGACATTGGATTGATAAAGAAAAAAATTAATTAATGCATACTCTTTTTGGAAAATTTTGCCCAATGGAATCTAGCTCCCAATCGTTTTCTAGGGCGCCCCCTCCCCCCTTTCATTGCTTCAATCTCTCAAAAAGAGCCCAATCCATTAGACGTCTGGGTGCATTAACGGTGTCTGGAGTATTTTTGGCTGTAGGGTGTGGACGTTGCCATTGAAATTAATCAGTCTTATAACAACACTACCCGTGGCAGCTGGAGATTTACTGACACTGAATAGGCCCACTACAGAGAGAGTGCTGTTTCCGCATCCGACACTCAGATAAATGTAACCACTGAAAGTGGAAGAGCTGAGATGTTTTCCCACAAAGGAGATGTCCAGAATTAGCTCAGATCTCCAGGAGTCATGGCAAAACAGAACTTTACAAATAGAAAGCGAAATTGCTTGCTTAATTCACAGTCGGGTCTGATGTCGCAACCTGGGTTTTGTTTTGTTGCTGTGTTTTGTTTTGTTCATTTGTGTTTAAAAGGTGTGTGCCCAGGTGAAATGATAGACAATTCCTTATTTTGTCCAGCAAAGAAGTTAGGTGAGCTAGAATGGCCATCATCTCCAGGAATAGATGGTGGCTATTTATAGATGCTTTGCCTTCTGAGTGGCTCATAGATCTCTTGTTTGCAGTTACTGTGTTGCTGCAGAGTAACTCCACGGAAACGTTTATGTTACAGTATCAAGTTACATGCATTTTCTAAAAAAATACATGTAGTTTAACAAATCAATTGTCAAAAAAAACGTTCCAGACATTGATGGTTTTCAACTTGACCAAGCACCAGAAACAAATATTTTTCTGTGTAATCAGTGCCCAGCAGCACTTTTTTTTGTAGGTAATATTGTGGACGGTCCTTCACCCTCCTATACAAACTGGAATGATTTATTTCATCAGGCTGGTATTAGTCAAGCGTACCGTGCATTCCAGTCAGTACCCTGGCCTGTTCCTGCCCGTTACAATCCCCGCCAATGCTTTGTAGTTAGACAGAATATAGCGGGATTGACTGAATGTGAACGAGGAATTTTGTGATTGTGTGTGGGTCCTTGCACTGTGGATGCCTGGGTGATCTGGGCAGGTGTCTTGTGATTAGCAGATATTTTTGGCACTTTTTACATTGAATACTCATTCTTTATCACAATCAAGTTTTTTTTAAAACTTGCACAAAAAATGTGCACATGTATGCGGAGTGTACTCTTTTGTGAAATACTTATTCCCACAGCGGTGTGAAACACGCCGTGGGCTTGAGCTGCTTATGTTGATTGCTGGGTTGGTTGGTTGGTGGACACTTTACTCCGCCATATATTGTATTCATACAACTCAAGTATGTATTACAGCTTTGCAAGTATTACAGCTTTGCATTCGAAGACCAGTTTTGCAAACACTGTTGCGCATACGTCTAATTTGCATACTTTCTGCATATTAGATCACGCCCCATTCCTTTTCGTTTTCTGTACTCTAGAGATACCGGTACGGCCCGGATGCACGGACGGTGCCGTATAGCCGTCTTCACACATTACCCGGCCTCCCTGCTAGCCGGCCGCCGCGGGTTGTACCACTTGGTGCTTGTTTTTATTTTGGTTGTGAATGTAACTGTTGTCAGTATGGAATCGTAAGAGGCAGCATCTGAATTTGGAGCTACAGCCGGCAGTGATACACGTGTCAATAGAAAGTGTGCTTCACCTTCTTCCAAATACACATGTAGATGCATAGGATGAGGCTTAAATAAGAATTGGGTGCCTCGGAACATCAGAAGTCCTGAAGAAGACACTTCACATGTGTGCACATTCAAATGTCAAAGTAGTTGTGCCTACAACCTTACAGCTGGAGTTTGAAGACTACTGGTATTGTTCTATTTTCCCTCTTCTTTAGAATTCTTGAATTCTTGAGGGGTATGGCCAGACAAAAACTTACTCATGGAGAATCTTGTTTTCTTCATGTGAAAACCTCACAAGTACCACCTCATTAAAAAATAAGTCAGTTTAAACGGTGTGTCCCACATGATGTGTCCCGCACATTGAGCTCTCACGAGTGATCCCATATCGCCATGTATTGTTCGTAATCACAGAGTCTATTATGCGCAATATTGTCGGTTGCCAGTGAATTTCGTGGCTGTTTGTGTGTACAGGGCTGCTATCCAGGTTCATGTTGTCATCAAGTGATCAGCTAAAGTCTCCACTCATGTTGACTTAATTAACGGAAGACTGCTTTGACTGCAAGCTTGTTCAGTTTCTTGCTGATGTTTTTGGGGCTCGGGAATTAATGAATTAACAAGAAATCCCTTGGAATGATTGATGGCAATGTGGTTTCTGCCCGGCACACTGGAGGATATTGAATCACAAGCTGATATGAGACAAGACAAGTGGGTGATTACGAGTCCAGTGCCCTCCCTCCCGGGCATGTATCCCCCATTGATTTTCTTCTCCTCCCCGACATACCAACATGACTAATCATGTTGTGAGTAGTGTTCGATTGCTAAGCCCCGAAACATGACCCAGAGTCATCGGCTTTTTTTCTCTCTCTCCCTCTCTCTCTCTCGCCTCCCCCCCCCCCCTTCTGATCCCGAACAGATACAAACTCCTCGTGGGCTCATAGGGTATTCAAACACCGAGAGACAGCCACTGTTGTCGCCACTGTCTGGCCCTAAACCGCCTCGTAGCCCCAGCGTAGTTGAATGAACTTGGATGGATTTCAATTTCCTCCACTCCTAGTTTCGATCCGGCTGTGCAGTTGGCTCGCGCTTCGTGCGCAGTCGCTGATGAGTGACGATGGAGATGAGTAGACCAGACAAAAACAAGGAATCAAATAAGGAATCGGTGCTCAAAAGGTTGTTGAACTGGCCTGGTCTGCCTCCCCAAGTTCAGCTTTTCTGATACCCAGGATTACTCTTGCCAGAAACGATTTTCGACAGATAACCCTTTATATTTAAATTCCCTTGTTGTTGAACTCATTCTCGTTTTTCTTGACTATGAATTATTAATTGTGTGTGTGTGTCAATGTCTACTTCAATTAGTATATGATTTCAGATGAAATTTTCAACCTTGGCTCTGTTTGGTTTTGTACAATTAAACAAAATGGACTCTTGAATGAAATTAACAAGTGACTTACCTAACATCACTGAAAATTCCAAATGCTTGTTTTCAAGTATTTGAAGAGTGCATTTGAACCAATCTACATGTAGGTATTGATGTCCTTATCATTTGCTGATTCATGTACACGTAACATGCTTGTAATTTACTTCAACTTCAGTTCCTCCAACATGTGTAATGTCAAAGGTACCAGAAACTTACTTTTTGGAAACAAGTGGAAGATTTGCATGAACCCTAACCCCTTTGGGTATTTTTACTAGAACGTATCCTGAATCCGACAAAATCCACCTGTGTCATGTACAAAAATGTTGGTGATTGCTCAATATGGAGGTATCCTGAATCCATCAAAATCCTGCAGTGCCGCTAGGCTTACAATCCTCAATCCATCAAAATCCCCTGTTTTCATCAAAAATCCTTTGTTTTCAATATGGAGATATCCTGTATCCGCCAAAATACTCCAAAACAGGGGTATGGATTTTGATGGATTCAGGGTGGTTAGGGTTAATATGTTGTTGCAGTGGTCTCACCAGGATATCATTGTCATTTACTTTTATGTTTTGTTTATCTATTAAGTTAAGTACTTATATGTTTTCATTATGAAGTTATGAAATAAACTAGATTGATTGATTGATAATGATGTAGCGCCTTGAGCACCAATAATGGTGGATACGTGTACTCTATAAATCTCCATTATGATTATTATTATTGGGAAAATATCAAATTGTGGCCTTAGACAAAGTTAACCCTAACCCCCTAGGCCCTTGTTGCTTACAACCATCCTCAATCCTCCAAAATCCTCCAAAATTTTTCAACTCCACCTAAATTTTTCAAAATTGTCAGACAGTCCTGCCTCAAAATGCATTCATCCTCAATCCTCCAAAATCCTCCTCATCCCAAAACTTTGCACTCGTGTTTAAATGAAGGCTAACCAACGGCAAATCCTTCAAAATCATCAGACAGTCCTGCCTCAAAATGCATTCATCCTCAATCCTCCAAAATCCCCTTGTGCTTCATTCACCATTCACACTTAATCCTCCAAAATCCTCATGTGCTTCAATCACCATTCATCCTCAATCCTCCAGAATCCTCATTTGATTCAATCACCATTCATCCTCAATCCTCCAGAATCCTCCAAAACCGCCAAGAGGATTTTGGAGGAGTGAGGTGGGTTAGGGTTAAGGGTGGCAAAACTTTTGAGTATAGGTTTGTGGAAGTGAGGAGTTGGGCTGTCTCGAAAATAACGTGGCTTGGACTGGCAGTAACACATGCATGTATAGAAGGTGGTTACAACCGCTGGTGTTATTGCCAGCTGTAGACAAGTAGATCGGATGCTGCCTTAAAATGATTATAAATTGTTTGCCCTCAGGCACGCTGTTTTCCAGACTGGTGCACCATTTCTTCAGCGTGGGTGAATTCTCAGTTTTTCCCGTCAGTGTTGGGGGAAGGTGGGGGGGGGGTGCAATGCCTGGTGCGACTGCAGATTGCTTGTTTGTATAATACATCAATGCTCTATTGAGTCATATATTATCACTTTGATGCATGCCTTCATGTAGAACTCCATGGAGATGGATTTGTTGATTATTCACAAAATTTTATTATCTTGTATGATCCACAAAAGATTTGTTCATCTCCATGAACTGAGGTAACATAAATGCAGATGACAGTTAAAGATTAGGAGTAAACAATCACAGACAGTTTTCTGAGAAATCTATATTTAAGAATTTTTTCTGAACATCTGATATAAATGAAACAAATCTGATTATTTAATAAAATGAAACAAAACATTAAAAAAGGACCATGCCAGAAAGTGATTCTTAAATTAAGCTAGCACCTTTGAAAAAATAATTGGAATAGTCTAGTGAAATTGGAATAAGAATAGTTTTTTTTTGGCCTATCGGAATCACTGCAACTTGTTTGCCACAAATTGGGAATGATTATAAAAAAATTTTGTATTTACACTGTAACATTACATTGCTTAATACATTCGCATCCATTAGATTTTGATGTAAAACCTAGAACTCAATTAATCTTGAGTGTCACATGAAAGTAATGTTAACCGCATATTCCCTCGTAAATTTGTCATTAAGCCATAACAATCCAGACACTTGGTTTTGTCATAGTGGTTGATAGGCTGAATGGTTGGTTTGGCGGTCAGTACACCATTCATAAGCATGTTTGGGGGGGGGGGTGATCTGAGAGTGTCTGAGCATAGAGCTACAATCCTGGCCAAATCTCGCTGGGCCCCCAACCCCCCAGTCCCCGCTCAATGTTGTCTCTCATTGCGCGGTGTGTTCTCCATCAGCTGGAGAAAACAACATTGACCGGGGGAGCGGGAGAGTAGGTGACCGTTGGAGGCTAAGGTTATTTCCAAGTGTCCCAACCATTTTGGCCGGGACTGTAGGTCCTAGCTCTATGGTCTGGGTTAGTGAGGATGAATGTTAGTTGTTTTGAAATCCCTTTTTTTCAAAGATCCTCAGTATTATAGCTACATGTAATTTGCTCCCTGAGTTTCTATAATGGTATTCAATAGATCACCTAGTGGTTTTAGTAATCTCCATTGTAAAATAGAACACTTTTTTTTCCCCTCTAAACAAGGCTTCAAATAGTTGGCAAACAGCTGTTGAAATACTAGATTGAAAAAGATAACTTTTCTTTTGAAATGATTCCTTTCAGCATCAAGTCACAGTATTCTGCATTGTAATGAAGTGTGTAATATTTAACGTCGGCCTTTTTTAATTTTGGAAAGTAGGAGAGTAAGGGCTGATCAACATTGAAAGCTTTGGAATGGAAAGCAGAAATTAAACGAGGCATATTGCTCCGTCATTACACATACCGTACTGACACATGCGTTGATTGTTCAGAATGTTCAGAATGTATATTTCTTGCATGGGGGAACTTTTTTAAGCACGGTAATTTATCGCTCTATCTCATGGTATTTATGTGAGCCGTGCAAACTGTACCATGAGACCAGAACATTCTATCCCCCCCTGCCTTGTACATGTAAATCAGCCCTCATTAGTTAACAAACTACATAGAGTGCACTTTTGTTTTTGAGTGTTGCATTCTTAAACAAAGAAACAAAATACTTGTTCTATGTGCGGCACCCCATATTTCAGAACTCATGAGTACATGATTGATGTGCCCAGCTTTCTGTGAGAGTGGACAATGACATTTTCTTTTCTTTTACCTAAATTGTCAGAATCTTTGAAAATGTTCCTGCTGTGTTTTCCACATTTTGATTGATTTGCCCCTGCAACTCCAAAAATCCTGGTTTATTTATCATTCGATTTTTGCTTGTTTTTGGCTTTTTCTACCGTAACACTTAAGAGCGCGGAGCATATCGCCTGCAGTGCTATTAGCAGCTGTGGCAGATGGTTGGCCTACTCAGATGTGAATGGTGTACGCATGTTCCACCTCAACCACTCTCCGCTATCATTATCAAAGGTAAGAAGTCTAGTGTCGGCCGACCAATTGGCCCTCCAGCTTCTCTTGGGACGACAGCCCCATTGCATGTTTCCCTCCACAAACAACTGTCTATTTGTGGCTTTTGAAGCAAGAGTCTAGACTGTGCTGTGATTGTCTTTACTCTGCTTGCTTATTTCTCAGTAGTTCAGTGTTCTCCAACTTTGAAAATTAAAGGTCAGTGCGCCGTCAAAAAGCGGAGGGGGGGGGCGCTTTATGTTAGGGGCGCTATTTGCAGTGATACCCTTATACATCTATATCACATGATACAGTTTTGCTTTTGGCAGAGTTTCTGGCCAAAATATACCCTGGAGGGTAAGGGTTGTCCCACTTGTTTGTCTTTTTTATTATTTTTTTTCCTTTTTTTTTTTAAAGCATGGCGGGCAACTTTTTAAAGCATGGCAGCAACTTTTGAAGCTTTGCGGCAACTTTTGAAGCTTGGCGGGTGCCTCAGAAAGCTTGGTGGGGCACCAGGTTATTTTTACAGGTTGGAGAACACTGGTAGTTCACATAATCCTGCTAGGGCTGTAAGACCTGTGATGTCTTTGACATGCCTTAAACTGGCCCCCAGTGTGAAAGACTCAGAAAGGTCAACTACTACAAACAGATTGTACTGAAGATTAAGGTATTTTTATCATGACAAAAAATGCAATGAAGACATTTCCTTTTGATGTTGTTTTTTACCAGTAAACACTGTCACCTAGAGTATCGGTATAAGGCTATGCATTTAACCTGGTGGTTGTTTTATGTTTTATTATGTTGATGGAGCTCCACAGCCTGAAACTTGTCTATGTTCTCAACAACCCATTTTCTCAAAAACACCTGTAAATTACTCTTGTCCGTATTTCCACATTTGCTTAGAGAGCGCATGAAACATCATGGAAACAAACTGTGAATTTTCTACTCCATTCCCGCTCCCCCTCCCGATGTGATCTGCAAGTTATTTTATGAGGCAGAACGGTAGAATGGTTCCTGCCACAGCTTGTTTGTATTTTTTTGGCAAGTTTGTTGACTTTGGTTGAAAAAAAATGTTGGGAGTAAAAACACTCATTTGGTATTAGTACTGGAAGTGAAATACCTTGATTTAAGGAAGTCCATTGTCACGAAGTAATACCCCATAAAAATGACTGAGAGCTCTGGACCATGTTGTTGTTTTCCCAGGTTCCTGCCCTACCATCAGGTTTGCAGCCAGCTCATTTGATGACATTTACGCAAACCTCGGACAAGCTTGTACTTGCCTCCCAGCAAGGATCAATCCAGGTAGTTTCCTCTTGAGATCGTTCAGTCCTCATTTCTCCTCACTTCACTGTACAGTGTATATTTTTGTTGTTGACAATTTAAACAAAAATGTTTTTTTGAATTTTCAGTTTGTTACAAATTGGTTCTGTTCATCTCACAAGAAACACTGACCTAATTAATGAGAAATTCATTTGTAATTAACTTTGAATGTTCCTCTACACACCCACAGGTAACTGAACGTGCACCGTTGCCTTTTAGATTTAGTTGTGTTTCGACCATAGAGCTATATTAAATTACCAGAGCGCTAATTTGCGTGTAAAAAGTGCATCCATGTTTGCACACAAACCTATGGAGAACTAGAAATTTTGTACAGCTTTTGTATGGCAATTTGCATATCTGCATTTGTATTCCATACCGATGTGTCATCGAAGCCGATACACCCGAAACCGATGCGCACAATCAGCAAATGAGCGTGTCATTTTGCTCTTCGCAAACAGCGCAACGCGTGCGCGTATTCGCTGCAGATGCTTTTCGTTGTGACGTTTTTTGAACTGTCATGACGCGCTTAAGGTGTTGTGTATGTGCTACTTGCGCGTTGCATGTAGAGTACACTTTCAAAGTTCAGTCCATCTAATTTCATTATGTTCTACAAACACGCACATGAATTCAAAATGTCTCCGCCCAGGACGGCTTCAAAGCGTTTCTGCGTGCAAGAATGGGGAGTTAGCGCTCTAGTAATTTAATATAGCTCCATAGTTTCGACATTACCTTATGTATGATGTACACTGTACATCCTTGAATGGGAAGCTTAATTAAAGTGTTTGCATACTAATGTATAAATTAATTCCTAGTTGCTGACTTGAGCACTGTTACCAGCAACTTGTAACAAGTTTTGTGAAATTGGCTGTTTTTCTAACAAAGAAAGTGAAATCATTTACAGGTATATTTTTTTAATTGATGCAAGTGTAATGGAAGACCCCAAATCCTGATAAACTTCCCACATTGGAATTGAACTGGGTACACAGTGGTACTGTGGAAGGCAGGAAAACTGCCATTAGGCCAAAAAAAAAAGTCTCCGGTTTCTGGTATGGAGCTTGCCCAAAAAGTGGTGCGGCGACGCGGCTTTTTTTTTTTTTTACGTGATTTTTTTTGCCTCCAATGTCGGCTGATGACTGCAAATGGTGCCCGACTAAACTTAGTGCAAATATATGGGAGTCCAGAGAGGCCACATAAAGCTAATTCTCGATCATAACCCCATCCAAGAACACGTTAAAATTGTGCAGCAGCAGGATTCCAGTCGAACCAGTGAGTTTGGCGGTTTTGAGACATTATCTTTCATCGAAAAAAAAAACTTTTTCATTTTGCCAACGCGTATGGCTACGGCGACGTGCGCGCATACCAGAAACCGGAGACTTTTGGGGGGGGGGGCCTTACACTACTTTCTTTCTGGTACTATCTCAAATCTGAATATCCATTACTTCACTGTCATTTTGCAAAAGCATCGACAGGATGTCAGTATTTCTATCGTTACCGCAAGCTTTTTTTCTTCAAATCCTCAGGTAATACGGGTGGACAGCATTCAACCAACCCTACTGCATACCTTCCCTCCCTTAGAAGACTCCATCAGCCACTTGGCTGTCAACAACAACGGAAAATTCATTGCTGTGGCTGACAACAAAGGCAACATTCTGGTCTATAACTTGGACAACAAAAAGGTAGGTTTTGGGCTAGTCCCATTTGGAGACAAAGACAAGTCAGGGTTGGGAGAAATTAGAGACATATTTAAAGCAAAAAAAAATTAAAAATTGTTCTGCTTCCGATTACATGGCATTCAAAAATAGGGTAGGTAGGGAATTTTTCTTTGCCAATTTTTTGTGTGTACAAGCATATGGAGGCGTCTGCGTGTAGTCAAGGGTAAAAGGTAGAAATTGATGGTTTTGGGTGTGTTTTGTTCTCATTTTTCCGATAAAAAAAATTAGGGTAGGGGCTGTCAGAATAGGGTAGGTAGGGAAACCGGAAGCAGAACTATAATTTGTTTGGCCTAACCAGGGGACAAAGGGAGGGGAAGTGACTAGTGGATGCACAGTTGAGTGCAGTTTTATTTATCTTGTAGGATCCACAAGCAATGTTTGGTAAATTGTTCTGTAAATTGATCAACGGCATAATTTGTCATTGATTGCGTTACTGCTTGCTCTTCTTGATTAACGATGAATAGAACACTAATTAATAATCACACAGCTATTTGGATAAAGTGGGAACAATATTGTATCATCTACTTCCTCAAAAGATAGTTAATCCCCCACAAAAAATGCAACTCCCCAATAACTTGAAGTTGTCACCAATAGCTATCCAACTTGTTCTTGTTTGTTCACCAGCTTCAGTGCAGACTTCCTGGCTACCGGCACCAACCGAGTGCCCTTGCAATCAATCCACACTCACAGCATCTGGTCATTGTCTACACGGATCGCACGGTAGCTTTCTCTTTGTCATTGGAGTGTATTTGTTCTTTACACACTGGTTTGGCTACAAAACTAATCATAAGCAGTGATAATGACTTAAAGGGAAGATACATTGTTTGCAAACATCAAAAAACGAAATGATCACATTATCACGAAAAACCTTACTGGATTGTTAGGGAATGACAGTCTTAATCATCCTGTAAAATCGTAGCTCCTGGTGTGCTGACATTTTCAAGAAAAGTTGTATTTTTCCAACGCTGGTCGGCCGACCAGCGTTGGAGAAAACTGGCTTTTTTTCAAAAACTGCTCCTAATTTTTCAATTTAGTTATTCCGCATTTTTTTTGCAATTGATTACACACCTGTGAAGGAGTACAAACCTGCTAGACTGATACCCCGACCTTACATTTCCACAAAGCCTATAAATTGCTGTGTTTCATCTTAAGTGGGGTCGGGGAACCAGACTACAAGAACATGATTGATTTTCTTGGTTTTTCTAGCATTTACAAGACCAAAAAGTGAAACAAGTCAGTTTAACAATATTTTCTATATCATACTAATCCTCTAAATCCATTTATTTGTGAGAATTGCAGCAAAAGCAAATGTTGTACATTCCCTTTAACTTGACACCAATTGTATTTAATTTCATTGTAACCTACAACCGTTCATAATCTTTATAGTTCACAATTTTTGTGATGGCGTTCAAATCGGAGTAAGTGGTGGACGTGTGAACGACAGGAAGGGGCAATTTGTGCATATATGGGTCCAACGTTGCTGTAATGGACACCGTTTTGTTTCTGAGATAAATTGATCTTGAGACCGTAGTGAATTGATTTTCGTGAATTTGTCACATTCCCTCTGAAACAACATGATAAATGTGTTGGATTTTGATGCACTCTCAAAACAACACAAGAATTTAGGAGAGAGACAGGCAAAAAATAAACATGTTGCCAATCTATGTTGTCAATGTTGTTAACATTTCTGCAGATTTCTTGTACATGCATGTCTGTGTAGGACATCAGTGTTTAGCCAAATTTTTATTGTAAACGTGGCATGAAATGGTCTCTAAAATCACAAGTAGATGCTGAAGACGTTCATTACCGTGCTCCTCCTAGATTGCAGAGTTTGATTTCCTGCGCAAGGGCTTCAGTGGATGGACCAAGAATCTACACAAAGTAGGCCACCATGAGGCCTGGTTAGGCAGACGGGAGATTATCACCACCGTAACCTTTGACCCGGAGAGACCCGATCACATGATGTTGCAGGATTCACAGGCGTTCTACATCATTGATAGGAAGAAGGTATGACTTGTAGCATTGCATGGAATTTTTACAAGGTTGATAAAAACAGTATTCCACTTTAACACTATTGGTAAGGGTTGTTATTACACATGAGGATTGCTATTCAGCTTTTTAAAAACATGTTCAAATATAGCCTCAATTTGCTACCATTGAAGGAGTTTTTTAACCCATAACCTTTGAATTTGACCTCTCTACACCTTTCAGTTTACTCTTTGACAAACAACATTTGTGATGCGATCAGGCTAAATGAGTTGTTTGTCGGGAATTTTTATTTGGAGATACAGGCCAAAATAGGGCCACTTTATCACATCACTTCATCACATCTCTTGGTGTTCCAACTTCCATAATTTTTCAACTAAAGATGGTACCAGCATGCGGTTTTCACAGCAGTAATGCTGAGATTGTGCTCTTTTCAAGTCTGTAACAAATTTTTTTTTGACCAGGGTCGACAAACGACTTATGTAGCTTGATTGCATCACATTTAGGAAAAATATCGTACCAAAAAAGTACCAAAACATGATTTCTGCTGTAGTTGTTTAACTCATAAACTTTGAATGCAGAGTCCAATAGACTGGTTTTGCTAATAATCATAGCGTAAAAAATTGCAGTCCACATACAGCCATACAATTCGACCCCATCCTTATCCCCATACACCAGGGATGCATAAATCACACTTTTGCCTTGTCCACACCAATTGTGTAAGAACATATATATTGCTTGACACTGCTCTTGAATTGAGACCCGATTGTTTTTATGAGTAGTGACAGAAAGAACATTGAGGTGTAAAATTTCCTATTGAATTCTGGCTCATAGTCCCCTGGGGGTATGTCCTGATAAATTGCAGAAATCATAGGGTCTAAGTCGATAATATGTGAGGAGAGTAGTGTACTGTATGGACAAAAAGGGGGAAAATCCATGTTTGGATCATGTAATAAGACACGATGGGTATTAGTTCCTTTCCTTAAATGGAAAACATTAGGCATGAGTCTTCATGCATGCCCTATGTGTCACCAGGATTCATCCATATGCTGCTGCATTTTACCTGTTTATCGTAAACAGTTATTCCTAGAGCTAGGATTATCAATTTAGTTTCTTTAGTCAGCTGGGGATAAGTCACTTCCAAAGGAATAATGAAGACAACAATTTGTGCGTTGCCGTTTTAGTGAATATGAAATTGCTGTTTTAACTTGAGGTTGTTAAATAACTTGAGGTCCAATGTAAATGGCACTGATACTTTCCCTTCAGCTTTTTAAAAATTTTAACTGGACCCACAGGGCCAGCCTACTGTCCTCTGACTGGCCGAGTCACTGGCCGAGTCACTGGCCGAGTCACTGGCCGAGTCACTGGCCGAGTCACTGGCCGAGTCACCAACTGAGCCACTGGCCGAGTCACTGGCCGAGCCACTGGCCGAGTCACTGGCCGAGTCACTGACAGAATCACTGACTGAGTCACTGGCCGAGTCACTGACTGAGCCACTGGCCGAGTCACTGGCCAAGTCACTGGCCGAGTCACTGGCCGAGTCACTGACCCGAGTCACTGGCCGAGTCACTGACCCGAGTAACTGGCCGAGTCACTGACCGAGTCACTGGCCGAGTCACTGGCCGAGTCACTGGCCGAGTCACTGGCCGAGTCACTGGCCGAGTCACTGGCCGAGTCACTGGCCGAGTCGCTGGCCGAGTCGCTGGCCGAGTCGCTGGCCGAGTCGCTGGCCGAGTCGCTGGCCGAATCGCTGGCCGAGTCACTGGCCGAGTCACTGGCCGAGTCACTGTCCGAGTCACTGGCCGAGTCCCTGGCCGAGTCACTGGCCGAGTCACTGGCCGAGTCCCTGGCCGAGTCCCTGGCCGAGTCACTGACCGAGTCCCTGGCCGAGTCACTGGCCGAGTCACTGGCCGAGTCACTACCTGAGTCACTGACCGAGTCACTGACTGATTTAACACTGATTTTCACATCATCCCCAAAAATGATACAGCTGGTTGGACTTCCCCATTTAGTGGAATGATATATCTTAAGAGGTGCTTTAGTCTTCAAATGGTATAAATCAATAATTAAAGAAATCCTATTCTCTGCTCATTTGAGTTTAAAAGAGTAATGATTTCCTGTGTTCAACACATTTGGTAATGGTTAACACCACGTCATTATGTAGATTGAGGCATTACTAGCCTCAGAAGTGCTTCACTGTTCAGCGCCTTGCTATGTATGAGTGTTACATGACTCCAGGCCTAGATCAACAATGTTGTTGAATGCGCTCATCATGAAGATATACAGCAGTGTCACGTTGCACATTAATACATGAAATGGAAAACATGGTAATGGGCAGATGGGACATTGGGGAGAGAATTTTTTTTCCCAATGATTGACGTGGATTACGAGGAGACAAGAAGCTTGAGTTTAGCACTCGACATGAGGCGATGCAGTGATCTCTCCCACTTAAAACAGAGACAGTAGAGGTTATTGCTTACCCACAAGTTGAAATCAATACCTTTTGAAGTAACTGGACTGTTATTTTAGTCTGCACACTGAATCGTCAATGTCAAAGTCAGTGTCCCAGTCAATTCAGTCTTTTTTTCTTCTTCTGTAATCAAATTATTGAACACGGGTATCAGGCATGCAACTTTTCCTCGGATCAGCTGATTTCCTCTTTTTTTGACCTCCCATGTGTGTCATTGAAAATAGAAAACGCTGTACAAACTCTAGGAAAGAATTGAATTTCCTCCTTTTTTTGTGTGACTTCCCAGTTGCATGCCCGAGGTATCTTTATGTTTTAATGATGTGCAGGAAAAGGTATGAGGCTTTTCAGGAGAGCAAGGAAAAAACTTTGAGAATGCTGGTCAGAAATCAATAAATAATTAAAACAATTAAAACAAATTGTAATGTACAAGATATGAAGCCACAATGATGTGCAGGAAAAGGCACAAGGCTTTTCAGGAGAGCAAGGGAAAAACTTTGAGAATGCTGGTCAAAAATCAATAAATAATTAAATTATTAAAACAACTTGTAATGTACAAGATATGAAGGCACAGCCACAAGCGACCTTAAAAACATACAGCAAAGATGCAACAGAAATGTGGGATAGCAAAGTTTTCTCAATATATTTTGGGAGGTACTGTAGGCCGACTTGTGTCTTGTACCGTACGTACAGCACCTGCCATTGATGTACAGAAACAACTTTAATCCCAGCCTGAATGAAGCTGCCCCTTCCCCTTACACCACCCTGGGGGAGACTTGATGTGTGCTCTCATAGAAGAAATCAGTCCACTATTATAGGATGTCCTGTATAAATGACATAGTAATTTGATCAGTGTATTCCTGGATTTTTACTTAAAGATATAGTCCATCATTTGTAATTTGTGCATTTTGTTCGTTTGAAGCAACAAAAGTGTTCAAAATCTAAAGAAGGGTGCTGAACAACTAACCTGATGAAGTTTCAGCTCAGCTTCAGCTGTATATTTTGAGATAAACAGCATTCTAGGATCTCAATTTCAAATCAAAAGTTGCTGAATCATGTTTTGAATTGCTTGAATTCAGCGTCCGAGACGCGTTCTCACTGAGCCGATTGCAGCTATACGCGATGTCGCGCACTGATCCGACGAATTATAGCAACCGCGTGCACGTGTGCGTCCTGCCAATGCTTCCGCGCTTTGCGAATAACAAAACGAACTACTAATTTATATTTTCCTACAGTGCATCTTAAGAAGCACTGTTGGAAAGTCCTTTTTTTGTTGATTACTTCAAAATGACAGCTTGCCAGAAAGAATAATTTCACAGGGAGTTTAGTCCCCTTACTATCTTTCAACCAAGTATGTTTTTCAACAATAATTACGCCAGTTACTTTTCGGATGGCTGCAAATGATGGACTATAGCTTTAAAAGAATCTTTCACATGTTTTTTTTTTTAAGCCAGTCACTTGTATGATTGGGATAAGAGGCCTGTTGTGATCCGTAGAATGAACGAAAAATGGTCATACTTCATATTTTTGTCATCAGTTGGTTATCGTTAGGATTCTCATACATCGTGAAAGTATGGTATATACGTTGCCTTAGGCTTTCCATACCTGTCCAGTGATAAATATAGATTGCCTTAATGTGGGAAGTGAAGTAGAAATGCTTTAAGGGTGCAGCTGAAAAGAACTGTCTTTTTTAAAAACAGACTTCTTAAACTGAAAGACATAGGTGTGCATTGGTGTGAAAAAAATGTTTCAACATTAATGTCTTAAAATGTGATTTTATTTGAGTGAGATTGAAAAGTGGTCATGAAAAGTGATAAAGTGGTATTAAAAAAAATGTCAACTCTGGGGGTTCCTATCAGTCAAATTTGGACAAAACTTGCAGAAACTTACAGTAATGCTTGTATTAATATGTATATGAGCTTTAAATAAACTAGCTTTGGAAAAAAATATGGTTTGCAAATGGTGAAAGCAGAGAATAAAATGTTATAGATATGCAGCATGGAGGGCATGATATAACACTGTTTTGTCTAAATGGGCAAAAGAAGACCCATATCAGTAGGGGATGCTTCCATCTGTAATTTAAGATTTTTGACATTTTTGTTGTAAATTGTATGCACTGCAGTACATTGTAGCTGTTGCAGTATTTGAATTGAAGACTGCAACTGAGCATGGGGGAATAGACCATTATCATGTTGCAGCCATTGGACTTTTCCCATTCAAATCAATGTAACCAAAGCGAGGCTGGAAGGACAAATAGTCTGGTTCCTTTTTGCACATAAAACATTATCATTCAGTACTGTTATTGGATACAGGGAGCATGACTGAAATGATGGCAGCATGATACAGGTCTATAACAGTTCATAGTCAGACAGTTTGCATTTTACTGTCGAGGGACCATTTACTTACTTTTGTGGTACAGCAGACTTGGCAAGCCTGACCACCTGTGAACAAATATTTCAGATTTTGTTGGTAGATTTTAATACTTGAAAGTATTCATGTAAAAAACAAACTAGTGTATGAAATCAGGCAGAAAATTGATTAGGGAGTCTCCTAGTTTGATGCACTTAGATTAATGAATGAGAGAAGTCATATATTGATTCCGTCAATGCATTCTTAAATCATATTATACTGCTCAGGTCTTAAAAACGGTTTATATTTATAAACACATTGACCGGCTCCACAAAAAAGGGTATTAAGTAGCTCTGAGCATTATTGTGTAATGGCCCGCTCAACATTGAGAGGGTGAACATTTTGTCAAAATGTGATTTTCATTTTGTATCATGAATGACATCTTTAATACCTACAGTCTCAGGTTTCATTCACAGAAATGTTGATTTTGATGAACAAAGTGGAAAAAATAACCATTTTGTGTGCATCATTCTGTTGTTCTACAACAGGGCCTGCTATTTCAAAGCCTGTTTTTTCAGTTGTGTAATTTGAACTCCAGGGAAGTTATTAACATGCAAATATGTCATCTCTCCAGAACGGGAGGGGCTATGGAGCTCTATTATATACCAAATGAAAGCTTACATTGTGGGCTTTCCAACCATGTATATAACTCAATTTCATTTTTTTTGCAACATAATACCCTTTTTTGTGGAGCCGATCACAAATAAGGTGTGTACATTTTTTAAAGTATTATAATTTATTCCTTTTTTTGTTGGTATTATTTTCTCTTGCTTGTTATTTGTTTGCCAGCCCCTTCCCACGCGTTGTGAGAAGTTGTTCAACCGAGGTCTGGGTAGCCCCCCACAGGGAGAAAGCAAACAACATGGCTTCAATATCTGCCATCGATACAAGGTACATGTATAGCCATAACTCCCTTAATCCTTATTTATTTTACGTTATAAATTTAGCTAGAATTCTTTTTATTTTCCTCGGCAAAATTGTTATTTCAAACCCCACCCCAAACGTTCTCAATATTCAGTCATTACATCAATCAAAAATCAAACGAAAATTGGAAAAGAATGGAACAAACACTGTTGGCAATGAACTTAGCTTTCTAATATGAACGATTGCTTGTTCCCAATTCTGTGTTATTTAATACAATATCCTTCAAAATAATTAGCAGAATATTTTAGTTTTAAGAAATCACGCTTTGAATTTAATGATAACCTTTAATTTAAAATTAGTAAAACACATTGAGATGTGTTTTTAAAATTACAATTACAGGATTTCAGGGTTTTTCTTAAATTGCAGATAACATATTTTTGCCATACATGCCTGTATACTTTTCATGTATATATTATATGTCAGATTTCCTGGAAAAATGTCGGAGCCCGTTTGTCGATAGATTCCCTGTTCATAGATCTGTGCTTCTTTTTTGTTAAACCTGAAAAATATGTTGGCACACATCCAAACAGACACTTTGTGTTATCAAAAACATATTGACATTGAAAAAAATATTGGCAAGAGAGTGCTTTAGAAAATCCTGCCCAAAAAAAAAAAAATGCAACAAAGCATTGTCTGGGTGTGGAACAGACATAAAATGAAACTGGTTATCTCTCAATGCAGTTGCTCAGCTGTGAAACCAGTTTGAAATCATTACATGACTTGCGGGAAAACACTGTTGAAAGAGACAGGTTTGATTTGGCACTGTGAGCTTTGAAAAGCGATTCTCGTGGTGGTTATGGTTGGAAGCATCCTTTGAAAATATCGTCCAATGTGAATAGAGTATTGCCGGCCCTGTTTCCGTTGAACTCCCCAACAATATTCTATTCACTTTTTGTGTCTAGGAAATCCTGAAAATAACATTACAAATGTCACCAAAAGTATTTCCCTCAAGTAGAAGGATCATGTGTCACCATTGGCTCTGACAGGTGCATAGGAACCTGAAAAATGTCAGCAGACAAAGTACATGTATGTGTACCTTCTTTAGAAAATGTGAATGCAAAGACTCACCCCCACCCCCCACCCACGAGGCATGTACCTCTCCCCACCCCTTTTGTCTCCACAATCAGAACTTTGGGGAAAGCAAAAATGAACAAGCGTCGGCATGGGAATGTGAGATCTGAATAGACACAGCTTGAATGGTTATTCAGGGTGCGTTTTGGCGGTCATAACCAAGAATTGGTTCGGTGGTTTCTTGTCGGTGAATTTCTTCGGCAATTTTAATTGGGTTAGAATTGCGCATGATCATGTAGTACTCAAATCCCCAAAACAATTAGCCAAAGAGAAACCACCGAACCAATTCTTGGTTATGACCGCCAAAACGCGCCCTAGTTGAAACGTTGGTGCTATGCCATTGTTGTGTGTGTACATTTCATCCAAAATGCTTCACATTTCTGTCACAAAAGATTCTGTGCAGAGTTAATCATCCTGCGTCGGCATTCAGTGGGCATGATCGCAGGTGACTGCATGTCATCAATAAGGACAAGGAAGGCTGGCTGGGGTGGGTGGGGGTTCTGGACTCCAAGTTACATATGCATAGTGATTTACATCAGTGTCTTGGGCATTTGTACTTCCTCTACGCCCTGAAATAATAAAAAAGGAAATATGTTGTTTTGATGTTGAGGTAATATATTAAGCAAACTTTGGCTTTTGAAACGCCGTTTCCTGGTCTAGTTTTGTAGCCATTACAACATGTCCTTTCTTTTCGTTGCTTGATTACAGCCGCTATTGTATGCTGGATACTTTGGTAAGCCGGGCTGGTTGGTGGTTGTAGAGCGCCCTCTAGAAGACATCTATGAGAGTTTACCATCCACACTTCCGGAGAAGAAATTTGGAACATAGCTGGCCAACATTTAGGGAGCATTCTCATGTACCATCTGCAGGATTTTTTTTATTTGATAATGGTATTTGCCATGTCAGGATCCCAACTAGACACGGTGATGTCAAGCAGTAATCTCCTATAAACGGTGGATTTTCCAATCATTTTTGTCTGCTTTGTTGACCAATCTGTTTAACCACTCTGTTGTTGAAGCCTCCTTGCTAGAAAATGCTTCTACGATAAAGCTCTAATGTTCTGTCAGGTTTAACTACCAATGGCTGTAATGATGGGGTTTTTTTTGGTCATGATTAATTATTCTCATTGGTGTCTCCAGATAAAAAAGGGTAATGATGAAACTAAGGTTTTGCTGAATCCAGTTTTACTTTCATTAGAAAGCCAAAGAAGACTACGTTGTTTATTTCACTGAAACTTGTTTTGGTTTCATATTCTGAAGAAAACAAACAGGCAGTTAGTTAAACAGACGTCTGACTTCTGGTTAAAGGGAACCAAAAGTAGACCGAGGGCCTGATAAGTATGAAAATACCTGCCAAATTTGGTGTGTCTGTGCTGTGGCGACAAAGTGGATGTGCCATAACTAATTAATTATAAGAGAAGGCTTGATTTTGAAGTGAAGTAAGCACTCATGAAACTGTGCACTCTGTTTGGTCGTCTAAACATGCAAGTCCACGATATTCCAATTAAATTCAACATGAATTATTATTTTTGGGGTGCCTTTGTGTTGTTTCACTTCTCACTTTTGTTGATGATTTTAAGTGTACACATCTTTTGTTTTTGCATATGAGGTTTTGTTACATGTCAAAAGCACTATGCAATCAGTCTAAATTACCTAAAATCATGTAAGAATATTTCAGCAGCCGATTTCACGAAACAGTGTCATGTGGAACTTACACCATAATTTTACACAACAAATTTGTTGCGCAGCTGCGCAGCTGCGCAGTACACTTACAATAACTTTCATGAAATTTGGTGTCCCTGCACAATGTTTTTACTTTATTTAAACATCTTGAATAAGGGTAATCATTGCTTTTACGATGCTGTTAGTGCGTAATGTCTTTTCAATTGTTCAGTCACAGAATACATATTGAATCGTCTCTGCCTACCAGTGTCAAACAAGTTTTGTACAACTTTCTTAAGAATCATGCAGCGACTCAAACATTTTGTCGGAGGGTAAAACAGCAATTCATTTACTTAGCCTTACTTTTTTCATCAAATTTGGCCAAAAAATTACTTTTCTCCAAACGATGGTAGTCTGAATATTGTATGATACTCTCCTTGCATCAAAAGTCATTTCTGCATCGTTTGTAGAAAAGTGATTTTTTTTGCCAAATTTGATGAAAAAAGTAAGGCTAACCCCTTGTAATTTTTTGAATTTTGGCCAAAACATGAAATTGCGCCAAACTTCCAGGAGAGATGCCTATTAAGGGACCCTAGAAGACATTCCAACTCAATTTCTGGACAGATGTGCCCTTATACAGGAACAATGCGTCAATAATTTGGGTCAAAATCAGTGAAAAATATGTGTTTTTTTCTCTCAATAAATCGATTATTTGTGCCCCAATCTTCCAAATAATGACAGTCTGAATATTATATGATACTCTCCTTGCATCAAAAGTCATTTCTGCATCGTTTGGAGAAAAGTCATTTTTTTTTGGCCAAATTTGATGAAAAAATTAAGGCTAACCCCTTGCAATTTTTTTTCAATTTTGGCCAAAAAATGAAATTGCGCCAAACTTCCAGGAGAGATGCCTAAGGGACCCTAGAAGACATTCCAACTCGATTTCTAGACAGATGTGCCCTTATACAGGAACAATGCGTTGATAATTTGGGTCAAAATCAGTGAAAAATATGGGTTTTTTCTCTCAATAAATCGATTATTTGTGCCCCAATCTTCGAAATAATGACAGTCTGAATATTGTATGATTCTCTCCTTGCATCAAAAGTCATTTCAGCATCGTTAGGAGAAACATCATTTTTGGGCCAAATTTGATGAAAAAAGTAAGACTAACCCCTTATATTTTTTTTCAATTTTGGCCAAAAAAAATGAAATTGTGCCAAATTTCCAGGAGAGCTGCCTAAGGGACCCTAGAAGACATTCTAACTCAATTTCTGGACAGATGTGCCCTTATTCAGGAACAATGCGTTGATTATTTGGGCCAAAATCAGTGAAAAATATGGTTTTTTCCTCAATAAATCGATAATTTGTGCCAAAATCTTCGAAATAATGGCAGTCAGTATATTGTATGATACTCTCCTTGCATCAAAAGTCATTTCTGCATCGTTTGGAGAAAAGTCATTTTTTGGCAAATTTGATGAAAAAAGTAAGGCTAACCCCTAGCAATTTGTTTCAATTTTGGCCAAAAAATGAAATTGTGCCAAACTTCCAGGAAAGATGCCTAACGGACCTAAGAACACATTCCAACTCAATTTCTGGACAGATGGGCCCTTAAACAAAAACAATGCGTCGAAAATTTGGGTCAAAATCAGTTTAAAAAAATGTTTTTTCTCTCAATAAATCGATTAATTTGGCCCAAATATTCGAAATAATAGCAGTCTGAATATTATATGATACTCTCCGTGCATCAAAAGTCATTTCTGCATCGTTTGGAGAAAAGTCATTTTTTGGCCAAATTTGATGAAAAAAGTAAGGCTAACCCCTTGTATTTTTTTCAATTGACAAAAAAATGAAATTGCGCCAAACATCCAGGAGAGATGCCTATAGTCCAGGCAATATAAGCTTTGACCTCAAACAAATTGCAACAGAATTTTTTTTCACCACAGTGCATTTCTTTAAGGTCCCTAAATTGACATACTAAAAGTCCAAAAAAATCCAATTGGTGGAAATATGCCTAATTTGCATAAATCCAAAATTGCCGCATATTTTAGGACTTTCACAGTGATTTGGTCATATTTCTCATACTATTAGCTTCTTGAGGAACTTTAAACAACACTTTTAGTCCTTTTACATTGATTTCATCATTATTCTAGTCCTAGGTAAATTTCAAGATCCCTATGTTTCCCAAATTTGCCAAATGCGGTATAATAATTTGCATAAATGCCGTATATTAATTTGCATAAATTAAAGTTAAAATTATGGCTGTCATGTGTTGACATCACAATTGAATTTTCCCTAATAACTTCTAGTTCATAAGATGGAATTTTGCGTCGGGGTGATATAAATCAAATTAGGTTTTGCCCTTCTAGTTCAGTTACATGTATGTATACGTAAATATCACACCACAGAGCATCTCTATATGGTCCCGAAAAAAAGTACAAAAAAATCCAAGTGGTGGAAATATGCTTAATTTGCATAAATTCAAAATTGCCACTAATTATATGATTTTCCTATTGATTTGGCAATAACTCTCGTTCTACATTGCTTTTTGGGGTACTTTAAACAACAATTTGTCCTTTTACATTGATTTCATCATTATTCTAGTCCTGGGTACCCTACTAGATCCCTATGTTTCCCAACTTTGCCAAATGCCGTATAATAATTTGCATAAATGCCGTATATTAATTTGCATATAAATTAAAATTAAAATTATGGCTGTCATGTGTGGACATGCCACAGTTGAATTTTCCCTAATAACTTCTAGTTCAGTTATGTATCACACCACAGAGCATCTTTATATGGTCCCGAAAAAAAAAGTAAAAAAAAAAAACCAAGTGGTGGAAATATGCCTAATTTGCATAAATTCAAAATGGCCACTAATTATATGATTTTCATACTGATTTGGCCATAACTCCCGTCCTACATTACTTTTCGGGGTACTTTAAACAACAATTTGTTTTACGTTGATTTCATCATTATTCTAGTCCTGGGTACCTTTCGAGATCCCTATATTTCCCAACTTTGCCAAATGCCGTATAATAATTTGCATAAATGCCTTATATTAATTTGCATAAATTCAAATAAAGTAAAGTAAAGTTGAAGTTACAGCACAATTAGGGCCCGTGTTGGGACTTAGGCCATGGAAAATGGGTTGCGGGGGTAACTATTCATCAGGTTTTGCACTTTTATTGAGTCTGATTTAAGAGGCGCAAGATACATATTGAGTAATCTTCATCCAAGAACAGAATGACAAAGTTAAATACTAATTCTTAACAACTAAAAAGGAACAAGTATCAAGTCAATTAAATAAAAACACAATCATAGTTAAAGTCGCAATTATTTAAGTGGTTCTCGCTAAATCACTTAACAATATCAGTTTCGAATATGCAACTCAAAATACAAAATACAGAATAGTAAGTGAAATGAAAGCGTAGCTTAACTTCTTATCATATATGATTACTGTGAAGGGAGAAAACAATTGTACTTTTCCTGATAATCCAAGTTCAGTTATGAATACAGAAATATCACAAAGATTCATATTGGCGGCCTATCATCCATATTGGCTTGCATGCAATGTTAGTCTGGTTGTTATCATCTACACGTACCGGTACATCATTGTATCTTAGAATGAACATTTATGTGGCAGACTATAATCTTCAGCAGCCTTAGGATGAATGTCTGGTGGTGGCGAGTTGGCACAACTAGTGCCACGGTTTTCACCGCAAACAGTTGAACGAGAGAGACCATACTTTCGGCACGTGCAGTTTCTATTCGCACAAGTCTTTCTAGCGTTCTTTCGTTTTTGGACGGTAAGTCATGACAGTTCGTCATGACAGCTCGTCATAACGGTCGTCCTGTCCAATCACATTCCTCGCTGAAACGAAGGGGCATGATCAATAACATTTTGTCAATCAACTGGCTCCTCTGTACGGTAACCTTTGTCATTCGTAATAAAGACTTTAGAATGCAACAACAATGCAACAACAATGCAAATTGAAATCGAATGCAACAACAATGCAAATTGAAAGCCAGCCCATGCAGTTGCTCACTTTGAATGAGATTATTGCAGGAGTTTTAAAGGGGTACAAGGCCACAGGCCCTACATTTATTTGCCACGAGATGTTTAAATTTCTTAAAGAAAAGGAGCAGGAAGAAATCTCTTTCATGCAGGGACTGTCTTAGGGCGCCGATGAACTCGTACAAAAACATGATGGATTACAGGGTTCATTTGTTTATTGCGAGAATAAATTGGCAAACTTTCATCACTACATTTAGTTTTGAACCCAGCGCATGTGTTTATATATACTATGTACATGTACATGTGGATTCAAACACTAAAATGTCACTTTTGCAATATACCCCATAGCCTAATCCTTCATTTTTCTGCGAGACTTCATCTGTGCCTGCATGGAAGAGGTTTTTTTCCCAATTCTTTTCTTTCAGAATTCTAAACATTGCACGACATGTGCCTCCTGCCTAGTTTAAGTCATATTTGCTATTAATTTAATACACATTTAACAAAATGGGCGTCCGCAGGGGTGTCACTGGGGGGTGGGGTGGGCAAATGTCCCCCGCCCACCCAAAAACAAAATGATCAATTGAGAATATGCTAGAGAGAATACAAGGATTTTTGGGGGACAATTAATTTGCAACCGCTACAAAAACAAATCCTGGGTGGGCCAAATGAGTGGCAAATTAAGTGCTTTGCCTAAGGGCACACGCACCACAACCCCAGGGCGAAATAACAAGAACTATTTTATTTCATACACTTCTCTCTTTTTTTCGCCATAACTGATTGCAATGGTACCTCACCAGTTTAGTTTCAACAGAACGTACAATGTAGCCACGAACCATTCTTTCGTTGGCTCAGAGCAAACTTTTTATTACGCCCTGCAAAAACAAGAAAGCCATAATAAAAAACATGTATTTTTAGATGATAAGCATATGTTACATAAACTCAAGGGACTCAGAGGCTCTGTCGAATTCCAAATTGAAGTCTACCGACACTGCTTATGTTTTTGAGAAGTCATAATGTGAACACAAAAAAAGTGGATCACGTCTCCCATATTAGGCAGCTTTTTTTCTGCTTCTATTACTTTGACTTGATGGCTGGCTTTAACAAAAATTGTCTTCACAAATTAATATTCATGAGTAGAAACGAGGAAGAACAAAAGACAAATGGACAATAATTGCAGCCTCTCATTTCAAACAAGCCTCCTTCTACAGTATCAGATTTAGAGGGGGCGGTTGCAATTCCCTCTGCCGTTCAGCAGCTGCCTAATGTTATAAACTATTAAAATGGGACCAAAAAATAAACAGAGCAAACTTTTATTATGCCCTGCAAAAACCAAAAAGCCACAAAATACTTTTTTTATAAAAAAAATAAGCATATTTTATTGCTTATGCAGAAAATTATGATTCGTACAGTCTAGCCACGAACCGTTTTTCCGATAATTCAGAATATAATTTTATTACGTCAGTGCAAAGACAAAACAGCCATAAAACGTGTATTTTTAGATGACAGGCATGTGTTACATTAACTCCAAGGACATTAGAGGCTCCGTCAATTTCCAAATTGAAGTTTAACGGTTTTTATTTTCGGGTAGCCATGTGCAGCACCAGAAATGCGCATCAAAAGTTAGGACATGTCTTCCATATTATTTGCCGAGGCAGCAACCAACTCCCAATTGAGCAAGCGGTGATCAAACTCCTTTTTGTGCCGTAGTGTGGTTAGGGTTTGTGACTCATGATCAGAGGGTCAGGAGTTCGATTTCAGGTGCTGGCCATTATGTTGTGTCCTAGGGCAGACTTCATCCACACTTGCCTCTCTCCAACCAGGAGTATAAATGGGTGCCAGCATTAGCTGTGGAGTAACCTGCGATGGACTAGCATCCCATCCAGGGGGAATAGAAATATTCTCTGAAACCGGAGATAAATGCCAGCGCTGCCCATGGCCCAATGGGCCACACTTGCTCCTGACAGACTTTACTATTTAATTACTACTTTTTATCATCAAAAAAGTGGTGGGTAAATGCCCCCATGCCCACCCTCGAAAATGCTTCTTACATCCACATCTGATGACCTCAAGTAGTGATGGTGGTGCTGGCGGTTTGTCCGTTTGTATGGGAAGATTCTTATACGGCATTTGGCAAATTTGGGAAACATAGGGACCTAGAAAGGTACCCGGGACTAGCATAATGATGAAACCAATGAAAAAGGACAAATTGTTGTTTAAAGTACCCCAAAAAGCAATGTAGGACGAGAGTTATGGCAAAATCAATATGAAAATCATGGTTTAAGTGGCCATTTTAAATTTATGCAAATTAGGTATATTTCCACCACTTGGATTTTGGGACCTTTTTTAGGGGCCTTATAGAAATGCACTGTGGTGTGATATTTATGTATAAATAACTGAACTTGGATTATCAGGAAAATTCAATTGTGATATGTCCACACATGACAGCCACAATTTTAACTTTAATTTATGCAAATTAAAATATTGCATTTATGCAAATTATTATAGGGCATATGGCAAATTTGGGAAACATGGGGATCTTGAAAGTTACGTAGGACTAGAATAATTATGAAATCAATGTAAACGGACTACAATTGTCGTTTTAAGTACCTGAAAAAGCTATCGAGTATAAGAAATATGACCAAATCAATGTGAAAGTCCTAAAATTTTCGGCCACTTTGGATTTATGCAAATTAGGCATATTTCCACCACTTGGATTTTTTTGGACTTTTAGTATGTCATTCAAGGGACCTTATAGAAATGCACTGTGGTGAAAAAATTCTGTTGCAATTTGTTTGAGGTTCACTCAAAAAATGAAATATTTTGCCTGGACTACTAAGGGACCCTAGAAGACATTCCAACTCGATTTCTGGACAAGTGTGTCCTTAGACAGGAACAATGTGTCGATAATTTGGGTCAAAATCAGTGAAAAATATGGTTGTTTTCTCTCAATAAATCGATTATTTGTGCCCCAATCTTCCAAATAATGACAGTCTGAATATTGTATGATACTCTCCTTGCATCAAAAGTCATTTCTGCATCGTTTGGAGAAAAGTCATTTTTTGGCCAAATTTGATGAAAAAAGTAAGGCTAACCCCTTTTATTTTTTTCAATTTTGGCCAAAAAATAAAAAAATCGCCAAACTTCCAGGAGAGATGCCTAAGGGACCCTAGAAGACGTTCCAACTCAATTTCTGGACAGATGTGCCCTTATACAGGAACAATGCGTCAATAATTTGGGTCAAAATCAGTGAAAAATATGGGTTTTTTTCTCTCAATAAATCGATCATTTGTGCACCAATCTTCGAAATAATGACAGTCTGATTATTGTATGATACTCTCCTTGCATCAAAAGTCATTTCTGCATCATTTGGAGAAAAGTCATTTTTTGGCCAAATTTGATGAAAAAGTAAGGCTAACCCCTTGTAATTTTTTCAATTTTGGCCAAAGAATGAAATTGCGCCAAACTTCCAGGAGAGATGCCTAAGGGACCCTAGAAGACATTCCAACTCGATTTCTGGATAGATGTGCCCTTATACAGGAACAATGCGTTGATAATTTGGGTCAAAATCAGTGAAAAATATGTTTTTTTTCTCTCAATAAATCGATTATTTGTGCCCCAATCTTCGAAGTAATGACAGTCTGCATATTGTATGATACTCTCCTTGCATCAAAAGTCATTTCTGCATCGTTTGGAGAAAAGTCATTTTTTGGCCAAATTTGATGAAAAAAGTAAGGCTAACCCCTTGTAATTTTTTCAATTTTGGCCACAAAATTAAATCGCGCCAAACTTCCAGGAGAGATGCCTAAGGGACCCTAGAAGACATTCCAACTCAATTTCTGGACAGATGTGCCCTTATACAGGAACAATGTGTTGATAATTTGGGTCAAAATCAGTGGAAAATATGTGGGTTTTTTTCTCTCAATAAATCGATTATTTGTGCCCCAATCTTCAAAATAATGATAGTCTGAGTATTGTATGATACTCTCCTTGCATCAAAAGTCATTTCTGCATAGTTTGGAGAAAAGTAATTTTTTGGCCAAATTTGATGAAAAAAGTAAGGCTAACCCCTTGTAATTTTTCAATTTTGGCCAAAAAATGAAATTGCGCCAAACTTCCAGGAGAGATGCCTAAGGGACCCTAGAAGACATTCCAACTCAATTTCTGGTCAGATGTGCCCTTATACAGGAACAATGCGTTGATAATTTGGGTCAAAATCAGTGAAAAATATGTGTTTTTTTCTCTCAATAAATCGATTATTTGTGCCCCAATCTTCCAAATAATGACAGTCTGAATATTGTATGATACTCTCCTTGCATCAAAAGTCATTTCTGCATCGTTTGGAGAAAAGTCATTTTTTGGCCAAATTTGATGAAAAAAGTAAGGCTAACCCCTTGTAATTTTTTGAATTTTGGCCAAAAAATGAAATTGCGCCAAACTTCCAGGAGAGATGTCTAAGGGACCCTAGAAGACATTCCAACTCGATTTCTGGACAGATGTGCCCTTATACAGGAACAATGTGTTGATAATTTGGGTCAAAATCAGTGAAAAATATGTGTTTTTTTCTCTCAATAAATCGATTATTTGTGCCCCAATCTTCCAAATAATGACAGTCTGAATATTGTATGATACTCTCCTTGCATCAAAAGTCATTTCTGCATCGTTTGGAGAAAGTCCTTTTTGGGCCAAATTTGATGAAAAAAGTAAGGCTAACCCCCTTGTAATTTTTTCAATTTTGGCCAAAAAAATGAAATCGCGCCAAACTTCCAGGAGAGATGTCTAAGGGACCCTAGAAGACATTCCAACTCAATTTCTGGACAGATGTGCCCTTATACAGGAACAATGCGTTGATAATTTGGGTCAAAATCAGTGAAAAATATGGGTTTTTCTCTCAATAAATCGATTATTTGTGCCCCAATCTTCGAAATAATGACAGTCTGAATATTGTATGATACTCTCCTTGCATCAAAAGTCATGTCTGCATCATTTGGAGAAAAGTCATTTTTTGGCCAAATTTGATGAAAAAAGTAAGGCTAACCCCTTGTAATTTTTTGAATTTTGGCCAAAAAATGAAATTGCGCCAAACTTCCAGGAGAGATGTCTAAGGGACCCTAGAAGACATTCCAACTCGATTTCTGGACAGATGTGCCCTTATACAGGAACAATGTGTTGATAATTTGGGTCAAAATCAGTGAAAAATATGTGTTTTTTTCTCTCAATAAATCGATTATTTGTGCCCCAATCTTCCAAATAATGACAGTCTGAATATTGTATGATACTCTCCTTGCATCAAAAGTCATTTCTGCATCGTTTGGAGAAAAGTCATTTTTTGGCCAAATTTGATGAAAAAAGTAAGGCTAACCCCTTGTAATTTTTTCAATTTTGGCCAAAAAATGAAATTGCGCCAAACTTCCAGGAGAGATGTCTAAGGGACCCTAGAAGACATTCCAACTCGATTTCTGGACAGATGTGCCCTCATACAGGAACAATGTGTTGATAATTTGGGTCAAAATCAGTGAAAAATATGGGGTTTTTCTCTCAATAAATTGATTATTTGTGCCCCAATCTTCGAAATAATGATAGTCTGAGTATTGTATGATACTCTCCTTGCATCAAAAGTCATTTCTGCATAGTTTGGAGAAAAGTCATTTCTTGGCCAAATTTGGTGAAAAAAGTAAGGCTAACCCCTTGTAATTTTTTTAATTTTGGCCAAAACATGAAATTGCGCCAAACTTCCAGGAGAGATGTCTAAGGGACCCTAGAAGACATTCCAACTCGATTTCTGGACAGATGTGCCCTTATACAGGAACAATGTGTTGATAATTTGGGTCAAAATCAGTGAAAAATATGTGTTTTTTTCTCTCAATAAATCGATTATTTGTGCCCCAATCTTCCAAATAATGACAGTCTGAATATTGTATGATACTCTCCTTGCATCAAAAGTCATTTCTGCATCGTTTGGAGAAAAGTCATTTTTTGGCCAAATTTGATGAAAAAAGTAAGGCTAACCCCTTGTAATTTTTTGAATTTTGGCCAAAAAATGAAATTGCGCCAAACTTCCAGGAGAGATGTCTAAGGGACCCTAGAAGACATTCCAACTCGATTTCTGGACAGATGTGCCCTTATACAGGAACAATGTGTTGATAATTTGGGTCAAAATCAGTGAAAAATATGTGTTTTTTTTCTCTCAATAAATCGATTATTTGTGCCCCAATCTTCCAAATAATGACAGTCTGAATATTGTATGATACTCTCCTTGCATCAAAAGTCATTTCTGCATCGTTTGGAGAAAAGTCCTTTTTGGGCCAAATTTGATGAAAAAAGTAAGGCTAACCCCCTTGTAATTTTTTCAATTTTGGCCAAAAAAATGAAATCGCGCCAAACTTCCAGGAGAGATGTCTAAGGGACCCTAGAAGACATTCCAACTCAATTTCTGGACAGATGTGCCCTTATACAGGAACAATGCGTTGATAATTTGGGTCAAAATCAGTGAAAAATATGGGTTTTTCTCTCAATAAATCGATTATTTGTGCCCCAATCTTCGAAATAATGACAGTCTGAATATTGTATGATACTCTCCTTGCATCAAAAGTCATGTCTGCATCATTTGGAGAAAAGTCATTTTTTGGCCAAATTTGATGAAAAAAGTAAGGCTAACCCCTTGTAATTTTTTGAATTTTGGCCAAAAAATGAAATTGCGCCAAACTTCCAGGAGAGATGTCTAAGGGACCCTAGAAGACATTCCAACTCGATTTCTGGACAGATGTGCCCTTATACAGGAACAATGTGTTGATAATTTGGGTCAAAATCAGTGAAAAATATGTGTTTTTTTCTCTCAATAAATCGATTATTTGTGCCCCAATCTTCCAAATAATGACAGTCTGAATATTGTATGATACTCTCCTTGCATCAAAAGTCATTTCTGCATCATTTGGAGAAAAGTCATTTTTTGGCCAAATTTGATGAAAAAAGTAAGGCTAACCCCTTGTAATTTTTTGAATTTTGGCCAAAAAATGAAATTGCGCCAAACTTCCAGGAGAGATGTCTAAGGGACCCTAGAAGACATTCCAACTCGATTTCTGGACAGATGTGCCCTTATACAGGAACAATGTGTTGATAATTTGGGTCAAAATCAGTGAAAAAAATGTGTTTTTTTCTCGCAATAAATCGATTATTTGTGCCCCAATCTTCGAAATAATGATAGTCTGAGTATTGTATGATACTCTCCTTGCATCAAAAGTCATTTCTGCATAGTTTGGAGAAAAGTAATTTCTTGGCCAAATTTGGTGAAAAAAGTAAGGCTAACCCCTTGTAATTTTTTGAATTTTGGCCAAAAAATGAAATTGCGCCAAACTTCCAGGAGAGATGCCTAAGGGACCCTAGAAGACATTCCAACTCAATTTCTGGACAGATGTACCCTTATACAGGAACAATGCGTTGATAATTTGGGTCAAAATCAGTGAAAAATATGTTTTTTCTCTCAATAAATCAATTATTTGTGCCCCAATCTTCCAAATAATGACAGTCTGAATATTGTATGATACTCTCCTTGCATCAAAAGTCATGTCTGCATCATTTGGAGAAAAGTCATTTTTTGGCCAAATTTGATGAAAAAAGTAAGGCTAACCCCTTGTAATTGTTTTCAATTTTGGCCGAAAAATGAAATTGCGCCAAACTTCCAGGACAGATGCCTACGGGACCCTAGAAGACATTCCAACTCAATTTCTGGACAGATGTGCCCTTATAAAGGAACAATGTATCAATAATTTGGGTCAAAATCAGTGAAAAATATGGGGGTTTTCTCTCAATAAATTGATTATTTGTGCCCCAATCTTCGAAATAATGACAGTCTGAATATTGTATGATACTCTCCTTACATCAAAAGTCATTTCTGCATAGTTTGGAGAAAAGTCATTTTTTGGCCAAATTTGATGAAAAAAAGTAAGGCTAACCCCTTGTAATTTTTTCAATTTTGGCCAAAAAATGAAATTGCGCCAAACTTCCAGGAGAGATGTCTAAGGGACCCTAGAAGACATTCCAACTTGATTTCTGGACAGATGTGCCCTGATACAGGAACAATGCGTTGATAATTTGGGTCAAAATCAGTGAAAATATGTTTTTTTTTCTCTCAATAAATCGATTATTTGTGCCCCAATCTTCGAAATAATGATAGTCTGAGTATTGTATGATACTCTCCTTGCATCAAAAGTCATGTCTGCATCATTTGGAGAAAAGTCATTTTTTGGCCAAATTTGATGAAAAAAGTAAGGCTAACCCCTTGTAATTTTTTGAATTTTGACATAAAAATGAAATGGCGCCAAACTTCCAGGAGAGATGTCTAAGGGACCCTAGAAGACATTCCAAATTGATTTCTGGACAGATGAGCCCTTATAAAGGAACAATGCGTCGATAATTTGGGTCAAAATCAGTGAAAATATGAATTTTTTTCACAATAAATCGATTATGTGTGCCCAAATCATCGGAATAATGGCAGTCAGTATATTGTATGATACTCTCCTTGAATCAAAAGTCATATAAACAAATCTTTGAGTTCCTTCTATCAAAAGTTGAGCAATGAAGGCCTAACGACGATCACAATTAGTCAGTGAAATAGCCCATTTTCAATCGCTTTTCCATAATTAACTTACACCACCTAAACTTGTTCTGTAATTTACCTGAAGTCTTGCATCCATTTTAATCCAGAAAAGCACTTATCACGAATGAGTGTGACAATAAGTTAACTAGACTTTTTTTTTCGTAGGTTGACTTTAATATTCCAACAACCTAAAAGGTAAGTACGGAAGCGTAGAAGGGCCAAAAGAAATTAAGGATTTTTTTTCCCTATCTCGCCGCGGCGAGTTACTATCTCGCCGCGGCGAGTTACTATCTCGCCGCGGCGAGTTACTATCTCGCCGCGGCGAGTTACGATATCGCCGCGGCGAATCACGATATCGCGAAATGAATTACTATCTCGCCGCGGCGAATTACGATATCGCGAAATGAATTACTATCTCGCCGCGGCGAGTTACTATCTCGCCGCGGCGAGATAATAACTCGCCGCGGCGAGACAGTAACTCGCCGCGGCGACTTACTGTTTTGCATCGGCGAACGTCAGGCACGACGAATAGCGATACTCTTTGGGTCGTATGGAACGCCAAAGAGGCATTTAATGTGATCATCAAATCGGTGATGCACTTTATCGATAGGCAGTGGAGTTTTGCATTCGGTAATTGACTGTCACAATCGGTGATGGATTTTCGCGAGTGGTGATGGATTTATGTAATCTGTGATCAACTTCTGGCAAAACTATCAACCTAATCACCCACACAGGGCTGGGTTCTAATTTCTTTAGTTAGTACGTCCGATGAATGAAATAATATATGTAATAATAAAGTTGTCCTTTCTTTTTTGTTAAGAATAAATTAAGAAAGAAAACAAAGTTCGATAGGCGGCAACAGGTGATTTATCCACTTTGAATGCCAGATCCATTAGCGTACGGGATGAGGATGACCCTGCCAACTATTCAACATTATGATTGCATCTCTCAGAGGGCGGGGAAAGTAATTACTGTAATGTACCGTCTTTCGATCGTTACGACCGATTTGAATGAAATAGCTCAAATTACCGTTACACAGACATTTGGATGTTCGCGGGTTAACTCTTTAAACATCATTTACTCCCGTTTTGAAGGCCGTATCTCAGAGATCATGATCCTACTATGTACTAAAAAATCGTTTTGATATGTTCAGTATTTTTCATTACAATTTGAAAAATAGGCTTTGAGTTCGTCATTTTTCAATACTTTCAAGCGTCACGAATATTAATAAGCTCTATCCATATGGAATGCAGTTACAAAGTTTACGACTCCCTCCTTCACGAGTTCTCCACCCCCAAAAAATGTTAACCTTTTTGGTTGTTTTCGATTGGTCTATACCAAGACCCACGGGAAGTCACGCAGAGTCACGCTAATTAATATGCTAATAACGCGCACGTCATATTTACGTCAACGTTGCGGCAAAACCGGCCATGGTATAGCGTTCCGGTTGACCGTGTGTTTTAGTTAGTTATCCCGCGAGCGCGAGTGGAACACGGATTAATGTAGAGCATCTATAGTGGCCCGGCCGAGTGGTATGTGGGACACTAGACTAGGGCGGGTATTGGGCGGATATCCGGTGAAGGAACCCTGTCTCACGGCCTTTCAGCTCGGATGAAATTTTGGGTCGCCCCTCCATTGTAACCTCAAGCCCCCCCCCCTCCCCCCACGTCCCCTAGGATGAAAACCCTGGCTACGCCGATGCCTCTTTGGCGTTCCATAGGACCCGGAGGGATCGCAATTGTTGTGCCCGACGCTCACCGATACAAAATAGTAATTTGCCGCGACGACATAGTAACTCGCCGCGGCGAGATAGTAACTAGGCGCGGCGAGATAGTAACTCGCCGCGGCGAGATAGTAACTAGGCGCGGCGAGATAGTAACTCGCCGCGGCGAGATAGTAACTCGCCGCGGCGAGATAGTAACTCGCCGCGGCGAGATACTAACTCGCCGCGGCGAGATAGTAACTCGCCGCGGCGAGATACTAACTCGCCGCGGCGAGATAGTAACTCGCCGCGGCGAGATAGTAACTCGCCGCGGCGAGTTACTAACTCGCCGCGGCGAGATACTAACTCGCCGCGGCGAGATACTAACTCGCCGCGGCGAGATAGTAACTCGCCGCGGCGAGATAGTAACTCGCCGCGGCGAGATAGGAAAAAAAAAATTCTTAATTTCTTATGGCCCTTCTACGCTTCCGTAGGTAAGAGTTGTTTTGGAGACAAAAATTTGATCTCAAATATACCAATAAGGTTGTTGGAATATTTAAACTAGTATTTCAAACTTTTTCCCACTTCAAAAATGTCCAAAGTTGCTGGATCTGCAGCAGATTTCACATAACTTTATGCAATGGCATAAATCTACGGAAGCGTAGAAGGGCCAAAAGAAATTAAGAAAAATTAGCTCCTATCTCGCCGCGGCGAGTTACTATCTCGCCGCGGCGAGTTACTATGTCGTCGCGGCAAATTACTATTTTGTATCGGTGAGCGTCGGGCACAACAATTGCGATTCCTCCGGGTCCTATGGAACGCCAAAGAGGCATCGGCGTAGCCAGGGTTTTCATCCTAGGGGACGTGGAGGGGGGGGGGGGCTTGAGGTTACAATGGAGGGACGACCCAAAATTTCATCCGAGCTGAAAGGCCGTGAGACAGGGTTCCTTCACCGGATATCCGCCCAATACCCGCCCTAGTCTAGTGTCCCACATACCACTCGGCCGGGCCACTATCCAGTTCGTAAGTGTGACGTCATCTCAGCTTACTGTACATGGTGTAGCATCAACCTCGTCCCCAGTGCTTACTTTATTTCCAACCGCGTTTCCAATAGTAAACCCTGGATAGGAAACTATCTTCCTGTATCCTGATTGGATACCGCAATTGGCTAGTAATGGATTTTTATCGTGTACTTGGTGCTATATATTCACAACGTGCAGTACGTGTTTTCGCGATCATTCGTCCACGCCTTCTCGAAAATACTAATTTCCTTTCCAATTTGCTCATATTAATATGAAATATGATACTGCATGTTGTCTCGATAAGATCGTAACAGTTTGATTTCAAAAATCGTGTTTTCGTAACTCACGCCGTGCTCGCGCTGCTACGAATTGACTCTGTTTTTACCCCAGACACCGCATACAAAAAGAAACGCTAATGTGTAACGCATATCCAGGCACCAGACTGTTTCTCATTTGCATACGTTTGCAAAAATCTTGCACATGCAAATGATCCAATACCAGGGTGAGAGAGCAGGTAGTGGTGGGCGCGTACTGCTCGACACCCTGGGGACGAGGTTGGTGTAGCATGGCACCAATGGAACCGGAAGTTAACGCAACTTGAGTGTTTATCCAATGGGCGCTCGTAATCAGTGGTGCGTGCGCGTGTATGACGAAGTCACTTACGAACCGGATAGATGCTCTACATTAATCCGTGTTCCACTCGCGCTCGCGGGATAACTAACTAAAACACACGGTCAACCGGAACGCTATACCATGGCCGGTTTTGCCGTAACGTTGATAGTCCAGGCAAAATACTTCATTTTTTGAGTGAACCTCAAACAAATTGCAACAGAATTTTTTTCACCACAGTGCATTTCTATAAGGTCCCTTAAATGACATACTAAAAGTCCAAAAAAATCCAAGTGGTGGAAATATGCCTAATTTGCATAAATCTAAAGTGGCCGAAAATTTTAGGACTTTCACATTGATTTGGTCATATTTCTTATACTCGATAGCTTTTTCAGGTGCTTAAAACGACAATTGTAGTCCGTTTACATTGATTTCATATTTATTCTAGTCCTACGTAACTTTCAAGATCCCCATGTTTCCCAAATTTGCCATATGCCCTATAACAATTTGCATAAATGCAATATTTTAATTTGCATAAATTAAAGTTAAAATTGTGGCTGTCATGTGTGGACATATCACAATTGAATTTTCCTGATCAGTTATTTATACATAAATATCACACCACAGTGCATTTCTATAAGGCCCCTAAAAAAGGTCCCAAAATCCAAGTGGTGGAAATATGCCTAATTTGCATAAATTTAAAATGGCCACTTAAACCATGATTTTCATATTGATTTTGCCATAACTCTCGTCCTACATTGCTTTTTGGGGTACTTTAAACAACAATTTGTCCTTTTACATTGGTTTCATCATTATGCTAGTCCCGGGTACCTTTCTAGGTCCCTATGTTTCCCAAATTTGCCAAATGCTGTATAATAATCTTCCCATACAAACGGACAAACCGCCAGCACCACCATCACTACTTGAGGTCATCAGATGTGGGTGTAAGAAGCGTTTTCGAGGGTGGGCATGGGGGCATTTACCCACCACTTTTTTAATGATAAAAAGTAGTAATTAAATAGTAAAGTCTGTCAGGAGCAAGTGTGGCCCATTGGGCCATGGGCAGCGCCGGCATTTATCTCCGGTTTCAGAGAATATTTCTATTCCCCCTGGATGGGATGCTAGTCCATCGCAGGTTACTCCACAGCTAATGCCGGCACCCATTTATACTCCTGGTTGGAGAGAGGCAAGTGTGGATGAAGTCTGCCCTAAGACACAACATAATGGCCAGCACCTGAATTCGAACTCCTGACCCTCTGATCATGAGTCACAAACCCTAACCACACTACGGCACAAAAAGGAGTTTGATCACCGCTTGCTCAATTGGGAGTTGGTTGCTGCCTCGGCAAATAATATGGAAGACATAATCTAACTTTTGATGCGCATTTCTGGTGCTGCACATGGCTACTCGAAAATAAAAACCGTCAAACTTCAATTTGGAAATTGACGGAGCCTCTAATGTCCTTGGAGTTAATGTAACACATGCCTGTCATCTAAAAATACACGTTTTATGGCTGTTTTGTCTTTGCACAGACGTAATACAATTATATTCTGAATTATCGGAAAAACGGTTCGTGGCTAGACTGTACGAATCATAATTTTCTGCATAAGCAATAAAATATGCTTATTTTCTATATAAAAAAAAGTATTTTGTGGCTTTTTGGTTTTTGCAGGGCATAATAAAAGTTTGCTCTGTTATTTTTTGGTCCCATTTTAATAGTTTATAACATTAGGCAGCTGCTGAACGGCAGAGGGAATTGCAACCGCCCCCTCTAAATCTGATACTGTAGAAGGAGGCTTGTTTGAAATGAGAGGCTGCAATTATTGTCCATTTGTCTTTTGTTCTTCCTCGTTTCTACTCATGAATATTAATTTGTGAAGACAATTTTTGTTAAAGCCAGCCATCAAGTCAAAGTAATAGAAGCAGAAAAAAAGCTGCCTAATATGGGAGACGTGATCCACTTTTTTGTGTTCACATTATGACTTCTCAAAAACATAAGCAGTGTCGGTAGACTTCAATTTGGAATTTGACAGAGCCTCTGAGTCCCTGGAGTTTATGTAACATATGCTTATCATCTAAAAATACATGTTTTTTATTATGGCTTTCTTGTTTTTGCAGGGCGTAATAAAAAGTTTGCTCTGAGCCAACGAAAGAATGGTTCGTGGCTACATTGTACGTTCTGTTGAAACTAAACTGGTGAGGTACCATTGCAATCAGTTATGGCGAAAAAAAGGAGAAGTGTATGAAATAAAATAGTTCTTGTTATTTCGCCCTGGGGTTGTGGTGCGTGTGCGCTTGGGCAAAGCACTTAATTTGCCACTCATTTGGCCCACCCAGGATTTGTTTTTGTAGCGGGGGCAAATTAATTGTCCCCCAAAAATCCTTGTATTCTCTCTAGCATATTCTCAATTGATCATTTTGTTTTTGGGTGGGCGGGGGACATTTGCCCACCCCACCCCCAGTGACACCCCTGCAGACGCCAGTTTAAGTCATATTTGCTATTAGTTTAATACACATTTAACAAAATGGGCCATTTTGTTAAATGTGTATTAAACTAATAGCAAATATGACTTAAACTAGGCAGGAGGCACATGTCGTGCAATGTTTAGAATTCTGAAAGAAAAGAATTGAGAAAAAAAACCTCTTCCATGCAGGCACAGATGAAGTCGCACAGAAAAATGAAGGATTAGGCTATGGGGTATATTGCAAAAGTGACATTTTAGTGTTTGAATCCACATGTACATGTACATAATATATATAAACACATGCACTGGGTTCAAAACTACATGTAGTGATGAAAGTTTGCCAATTTATTCTCGCAATAAACAAATGAACCCTGTAATCCATCATGTTTTTGTACGAGTTCATCGGCGCCCTAAGACAGTCCCTGCATGAAAGAGATTTCTTCCTGCTCCTTTTCTTTAAGAAATTTAAACATCCCGTGGCAAATAAATGTAGGGCCTGTGGCCTTGTACAACTGTTTGCAGTGAAAACCGTGGCACTAGTTGTGCCAACTCGCCACCACCAGACATTGATCCTAAGGCTGCTGAAGATTATAGTCTGCCACATAAGTGTTCATTCTAAGATACAATGATGTACGTGTAGATGATAACAACCAGACTAACATTGCATGCAAGCCAATATGGATGATAGGCCGCCAATATGAATCTTTGTGATATTTCTGTATTCATAACTGAACTTGGATTATCAGGAAAAGTACAAGTGTTTTCTCCCTTCACAGTAATCATATATGATAAGAAGTTAAGCTACGCTTTCATTTCACTTACTATTCTGTATTTTGTATTTGAGTTGCATATTCGAAACTGATATTGTTAAGTGATTAAGCGAGAACCACTTAAATAATTGCGACTTTAACTATGATTGTGTTTTTATTTAATTGACTTGCTACTTGTTCCTTTTTAGTTGATAAGAATTAGTATTTAACTTTGTCATTCTGTTCTTGGATGAAGATTACTCAATATGTATCTTGCGCCTCTTAAATCAGACTCAATAAAAGTGCAAAACCTGATGAATAGTTACCCCCGCAACCCATTTTCCATGGCCCAAGTCCCAACATGGGTCCTAACTGTGCTGTAACTTCAACTTTACTTTACTTTATTTGAATTTATGCAAATTAATATAAGGCATTTATGCAAATTATTATACGGCATTTGGCAAAGTTGGGAAATATAGGGATCTCGAATGGTACCCAGGACTAGAATAATGATGAAATCAACGTAAAACAAATTGTTGTTTAAAGTACCCCGAAAAGTAATGCAGGCCGGGAGTTATGGCCAAATCAGTATGAAAATCATATAATTAGTGGCCATTTTGAATTTATGCAAATTAGGCATATTTCCACCACTTGGGTTTTTTTTTTAATTTTTTTTTCGGGACCATATAAAGATGCTCTGTGGTGTGATACAAAACTGAACTAGAAGTTATTAGGGAAAATTCAATTGTGGCATGCCCACACATGACAGCCATAATTTTAATTTTAATTTATATGCAAATTAATATACGGCATTTATGCAAATTATTATACGGCATTTGGCAAAGTTGGGAAACATAGGGATCTAGTAGGGTACCCAGGACTAGCATAATGATGAAATCAATGTAAAAGGACAAATTGTTGTTTAAAGTACCCCCAAAAGCAATGTAGGACGAGAGTTATTGCCAAATCAATAGGAAAATCATATAATTAGTGGCTATTTTGAATTTATGCAAATTAAGCATATTTCCACCACTTGGATTTTTTTGTACTTTTTTTTTCGGGACCATATAGAGATGCTCTGTGGTGTGATATTTACGTATACATACATGTAACTGAACTAGAAGTTATTAGGGAAAATTCAATTGTGATGTCAACACATGACAGCCATAATTTTAACTTTAATTTATGCAAATTAATATACGGCATTTATGCAAATTATTATACCGCATTTGGCAAATTTGGGAAACATAGGGATCTTGAAATTTACCTAGGACTAGAATAATGATGAAATCAATGTAAAAGGACTAAAATTGTTGTTTAAAGTTCCTCAAGAAGCTAATAGTATGAGAAATATGACCAAATCACTGTGAAAGTCCTAAAATATGCGGCAATTTTGGATTTATGCAAATTAGGCATATTTCCACCACTTGGATTTTTTTGGACTTTTAGTATGTCATTTTAGGGACCTTAAAGAAATGCACTGTGGAGAAAAAAATTCTGTTGCAATTTGTTTGAGGTCAAACCTTATATTGCCTGGACTATGACGTAAATATGACGTGCGCGTTATTGGCATATTATAGTGGGACTCTGCGTGACTTCTAGTGGGTCTTGGTATAGACCAATCGAAAACAACTAAAAAGGTTAACATTTTTTTGGGTTGAGAACTCGTGAAGGAGGGAGTCGTAAACTTTGTAACTGCATTCCATATGGATATAACCTTATTAATATTCGTGACGCTTGAAAGTATTGAAAAATGACGAACTCAAAGCCTATTTTTCAAATTGTAATGAAAAATACTGAACATATCAAAACGATTTTTAGTACATAGTAGGATCATGATCTCTGAGAAAACGGCCTTCAAAACGGGAGTAAATGATGTTTAAAGAGTTAACCCACGAACATCCAAATGTCTGTGTAACGGTAATTTGAGCTATTTCATTCAAATCGGTCGTAACGATCGAAAGACGGTACATTACAATAATTACTCTCCCCGCCCTCTGAGAGATGCAATCGTAATGTTGAATAGTTGGCAGGGTCATCCTCATCCCGTACGCTAATGGATCTGGCATTCAAAGTGGATAAATCACCTGTTGCCGCCTATTGAACTTTGTTTTCTTTCTTAATTTATTCTTAACAAAAAAGAAAGGACAACTTTATTATTACATATATTATTTCATTCATCGGACGTACTAACTAAAGAAATTAGAACCCAGCCCTGTGTCGGTGATGAGGTTGTTAGTTTTGCCAGAAGTTGATCACATAATTATTGCATAAATCCATCACCACTCGCGAAAATCCATCACCGATTGTGACAGTCAATCACCGATTGCAAAACTCCACTGCCTATCGATAAAGTGCATCACCGATTTGATGATCACATTAAATGCCTCTTTGGCGTTCCATACGACCCAAAGAGTATCGCTATTCGTCGTGCCTGACGTGCGCCGATGCAAAACAGTAAGTCGCCGCGGCGAGTTACTATCTCGCCGCGGCGAGATAGTAACTCGCCGCGGCGAGATAGTAACTCGCGGCGGCGAGATAGTAACTCGCCGCGGCGAGATAGGAATTCGCCACGGCGAGATAGGAACTAAATTTTTCTTAATTTCTTTTGGCCCTTCTACGTTTCCGTATAAATCCACTTATGCAACATTTTATTGTTTACGTTTCACATTGCGCAACATTTTAGTCACGACATATTTAACTGAAGTTTCACAGTGTGTAAGTCTGCCGTTAATGTAACAAATTATGGCATAACTTTCGCAATCATTCTTGTAACCTCAACAGACACTTTAATATTCAAACAACCTTATGGGTACAATTTAGATCAAACTATGTTTCCAAAACACAAATGTAAATATTCCAACAACCTTATAGGTAAATGTGCGATCAAATTTTTGTCTCTAAAACAAATGTTCACATTGAAGCCTTATTCCGACTGTATGCTTTGTGGCCCTTGGTATGATGAAGTCAGTGGGGAGATTCAGTTATCTCATTAAGCATATAAAGCCAAGGGCCATGTTGCTGTATGGTTAGGGGGTGGGGTACTCCTATTTCAACCCCACTAGGTGGTGTTCTCTATAACCTAATCATTCCCTTGCCCTTCATTCCTTCAGTGCACGAAGATCCTGGATTTCACTCCCAGAATCCATTGAATGAGAACTTCATTTGAAAGGCAAATTTTCCTTGCTGTATTTTTTTCAATTACAGATTGAATAGATTCACTGCCCCAAGTCAAATTTATTCTGGTTATTGGTGCAAAACTGAACAAGGATTTTAAATGAAAGGATTTCTGATACCACGCCCTCTTGAAAAAAAGTTGTGCGACAAGCTATAATCCTGTTACAAATAATGCATAGAAACACAATTTCCATGGACTATTCTTAAATGCTAAACAAAATTGGTAAATTTTAATCCGAATGCAACACAGTGCCTGCCGATTTTTTATTACCAAACTGCTGCAAGCCTGAATAATTTTTCTTTTGAAAAATACTTATCAGTATGCGTAGGTATTTGCATTCCGGGCGGAGCAGACATCCACGATCAGGTTTCTATTTTTCCCAGCTGTGCCATTTTTAGAGAGAAAGTTGGCAATTCAATTTTCATGTAGACACCCCATGGGCAGCTGGGAGACTTTGCCCGTGTGTAAGACATGATCTGGATGAGACATCACACTGGAGGGGCTGGTCAGACAAACAGCCCAACCGGCCATGTTTTGGTTCAGAGATGGGAGGACAAGACAAACCGGCAAAAAACAGGATAAATATAGCCGAGGCAGGGCACAGACTGGTAACCAGACTAAGCTGTGCAAGATATTAGACAAACTTAAAGAAATTTGTTTTTGTTGTGGATGTTTGATTTTGTGCAGTATTGGTTGTGTGGTGGGATACTGCATCATCTGAAGGCATTAGCCCAATCCATTAAGCCCTGCTCAATGCGCGTTCCTCTCCAATGCCACACGCAAGCGAATGCATGTTGGACTTTTGTGCCCTCATATCGAACATAAATCACAGCTGTGATTGGTCAGAACACCGTGGGAGGGGCTTGAATGGATTGGTCTATTGATATAGACAAACGGTTGATTAGCTGGGGAAAAAATGGTCGATTCAAAATAAAAAATAAAAATGTCTTAATAATTTACACAAGAGTGATGAGTTTTTGTAATTGATGTTGCAGTCTACTCATCTCCTTTCCCTCTACAGATTCAGCAAATATAAAATAAAAAGAAGGAAGACAAGAAGAAAAACATTTGGGGGGGGGAGAATAAGCACCGCTAGTGTCGATTGGGACTACTGTCATCTGAACAGGATTATTAATACCTTGGTGTTTTCCCTCCCTTTCACCTCCTTGTTATAGCTATTTATTAGTATTATTATTATTATTAATCATTTCTGGTAATAAAACCAAGGATTCCTCAAAAGTGCCCTAAGCACTGTAGCTCGCAAGCCTGAAGAAACCTGTGGAGAGAAGACAATGAGAAGAAATTACAGTTTTAGAGATGGGAGGAAAAGCCCAGAAGAAAATTCTGGGGAAAACCCATGGGTAGGGACTGAAAACCCAATCCACATATTGGCCCGGATTTGAACCCGGGTCACAGCGGTAAAAAGGCGGGGAAAGTACCGCTACGCAACCCGACTCCCCTGACTTCAGTATGAAGGTTTTGTCTTCATTGTAAACTTCCTTGTCAAACTTACTAGCCCTTTTCATTTCTGGTTGATAACCTCTATTTCCCTGGTGATGTGTAATCAATCCCAATCCATTGGACAGAGCAATGGGTGAAGGGAGATGCAACAAATTGCTTGGAAATGGTGTGAATCCTGGGTCCCAATACATGTAAAGGGAACAATACGTGGTCAATACGACTTGAAATTACTGTCAGGTGTGGTTTTTCTTGTGAACATTGTGTATCTCCCTACTGGTCCCTCATTTCCGGCTTGCAGAATGGGAAGTCAACTTGGAGCTCTACTGATGGCAGAACACTGCTGCAAGATTACAATTCGCTCTTGTCACGCTATGCCATTGCCATTGGGTGTGCAGAGCCTCGATCTGGCAACTTTAATGGTTGGCATCTCTGAACTATACACAATAAAAATAGCAGGTTCGGTGATCGGAACCCTGACACGGGAATCACTGAACCGGCTATATGTATTGCGTAAAGTTGCCAGATCGAGGCTGTGCATGCCCATGGTGAAAGTGTGAAAAGAGCGAATGGGGTTTATGGTGTTTGGGTGGGTTTTTTTTGGAGGGGGGGGTTTAGATGTATTTGAACTGTGGTCCTTTCACGTTTTTCTGGATTTTCCTGCTGCATATTTTCATGGCCAGTAACAGTTGAAGGGTCATTAGGTGGAAGCATGTCAAAACTTAGGGGTACGTGACAGGTGAACGCTTGAATGTGAACAATTCAAGGTTTATGCAACCACTTGACAGCTGTAGTGGAAGCCCTTAGCATTTTGATAATTGTTGGTTTCCTGGGCTATTGTGCCAGGTATTTCAAACAATTTAAGTTCACGTCTTGCATAAGGAAGGCTTAGAATTTTTTTTTTTTTTTTTTAAAGGTTTTAACAGGAATATACATTTGCAAACATCAAAAAACAAACTACCAAAGACAGTGTGACAATATTTGCTATAACAAACTAACCTCCCAATCCATCCATTTCTGAAAATTACAGCAAAAGCAAATGTTGTATACTCCCTTTAAAACACTCGGGTTATTTTATCATCACAGGACAGATTGCGAAATGAACAGGAAAAAAACATACATTGTAACAACTGAAACAACTGAACGGAAAAACAATGACGCAAGTACTGTTGTTACAATTGACATAATTCAAGAGCTGAGACAACAGAAATAGATTCACACAGGACACATGGACATCACTGTACTTGATTTCAGGCTTAGTCTATGATTGCCTTTGTTGTTTTTGTTTTATTGAGCTGTATGACCTTTGGCTTAACTGTACAATTGCACAACACCAACCAAACAAAATGAAGATAAGAAAATGTGCATGACTTTTTGGGTCAATCAGAGCCACCCTCTCATTGGCCAGGAACAAGCTCATTGGTTAGTTTAATGTGGTATAGATCATGGTCTTGCTTGAAGCAGGAGTCTGTATTCCACAATAAAGCTTAAAAAGAAAGTTCAGATCAACCTGTTGTTAAACACTGACAATGTATAATTAGATGGACTGGTGGTTGCAAGACACTTTTTTTAATGACGTTACTTCTGTACTTCAGTACACTCTTCAATGTGTTTGTTATTTTCCTGCCATTGGCATTAAACAATCAGTTGTCAGCTGTAAAAATTAAAAGTTTGTTTTCCCAATTTTCTCATACCCAGATCGCTTATCACCATTTTCCCTCCTGCATTTTTTTGGGCATAATGATGTGTCAGTCTCACTGATAGTAAGCAATTTGCGTGTGAATTATATTTACCCAAAAGCTTAACATAAAGTGAAAACCTCCACAGAAAAATCTGACGCAAGGCAGCTGGAGGAAGTTTGGACAAGTTTTTGACACTTGTGCAGTCCCACTTCATCTGAACCCTATTCTATTAGTTTCCCATGTTGTGGTGATCAGCACTAGGGCTACAGACTGGTACTACACCTTAAAAGTGTTCTGCCCGAGAGAGCAAATCACTGGAAACAGTTGTAGCATTCCATCAGATTTGCTGATTCTAAGGCCAAGTGTACCCAATGCAATTTTAAGGAAATGTGTGTAGATTTGAAGACCATCAGGAGCTGAGCTTTTTGAGAAAAACGTGCATAAGAGATGCCATGGGTTTAACTTTTATTTGGCATCAAAAGGCAACTTTACATTCATGACCTTTCATTGGACAAATAAGAGCGAGTAAGAGATCTTTCTATGATCGTCAGATTTGGGAAGTTCACGTTTTCAACTGTTCTGCTGCATGGACTGTTGAGGAAATTCTGAAATCTTGAAAGATCCCTCACGAGTGGCCAAAAAGACAATTGCATTTGAAATCAAATTCTTTGCGACCCAATCAATTTTTTTTTTAATAAAAACGCATACGTGAATCTTGATTTCGTGACAGCTTTAGTGATGCAATTTCGTCTTCTTACCAATACACACTTGATGGGTAAGGTTTTGTTTATAACTTCTATTTATATCTGAAGCATTGCAAATGTTTTCCCTACAATGTTGTGTCTGACTGCAGTAATTTCCTTGTCAATCCATCAGCAGACATGTCCTTCTCATACTTCTCCTGTGGTCATGTTTCAAAGAAAGGTGAACTGTGTGTATATTTGGGCAATGTACACACATTTAATGACACGAGAAAGATCCTTCATGAAAATGATCCTTTAAGTATTGTCTGGAGCTTGGTTTCAGCAAAATCAAAATTAACCAGGAAAATATGTACGACAGTAAAAATGCAAATTCAATTTTCCCTTTTCGTAAAAAGGACCAACTTATGTCAGAAGCTAAAATTACCTTGGTGACTAGATTGGCAGCTAACAAACTCAATGCTTGCATCATTCTTGACGAAAAAACAGAGACAAAGTATGAGTTAGTTTCACTGGATACCAATGTATTTTACTCATATAAAGGCTTCCCCCCCTCCCAAGAGCCGATTGCTTGAGCATTCAGGATTGTACGATTATGCAGTCAGGAACTGTTCATTTTTTTAACCAGCTGAATGAGCTTGTTTAGTCACATGCATTTTAAACAGGGGGTAACCATGACAACCACACATAAAGCCTTGCAATTATTATTTTGTTAAAGGTAGCGTCCATCATTTGTCATTTGTGCATTATGTTCGTTTGAAGCAACAAAAGTGCTCAAAATCTAAAGAAGGGTGCTGAACAACTAACCTGATGAATTTTTCAGCTCGGTGAATGCTGTATATTCCGAGAAAACAATATTCTAGGATCTCGATTTCAAATCAAAAGTTGCAGAGTCATATTTTGAATTGGGCCTGAATTCAGCGTCCGAGACACTTTCTCACTGAGCCGATTGCAGCTACGCGTTGTCGCGCACTGAACCAATGAATAATAGCGACCGCGTGCACGTCGTGTCAATGCTTGCGCGCGCTTCGCCGAATTAAAAACGAACTACTAACGGTCATTTCCAACGATGCGTCTTTAGACGCGTCATTGGAAAGGCCTTCTTTCATTGATTTCTCCAAAATGACAGCTTGCCAGAAAGAATAATTTCACAGGGAGTTTAGTCCCATTACTTTCTCTAAACCAAGTAGGCTTTTCAACAATAATTACGTCTGTTACTTTTTGGATAGCTGCAAATGATGGACTTTGTACCATTCAAACCTTTTTGTAAAACTTGCTTTAATGTAAGGTTACAAGAACATTTTGATGAACCTTTGTTTTGCAGTGTGTAGTTTTATTTCTTCACAAAGAAGACTTATTGTTACTACAATCCAGCACATAGATATAATAAATTCTTCAACTTCAACATTTTCCTCTTGATATACAATTTTTTGTCTTACAACAAGCAGAGCAGGAAATAAAACCGTCATGTAAATGAACCGGGGAGAACGTGTGTGGAATTGGAAAGTTTCCAACAAGCTTATCAAGTGGCACATAGATCAAATGTTTCATACAAATCACAAAATATTAACAAATAAAAATACATCGGAGATTTGTAGGTCTCGTTGAAAAACATTATTTTTTTTCTGGGTTCGATAGCATCTTCCACATGAAAGGTATTTTTCACCTCATTGCTGCCTCATGACCAATGTAAGCTTCGGTTCCAATTGTGACCAGTCACAATATTTAGCTTTGCATGACAATGTATTGATACAATGTGATACAGTTGTTTTCACATGTGCTTTGGTTATGATAAGAACAGGTTTGGTTTGGATAAGAACAGGTTGCTGCGCACAGACAGGGCTGCAGGTCATACCCCATTGAAATCAATGGTCCAAAGACAAAGCGCAAACCTTAAGACTCTATATACCACATATGAATTCAGATCATGTGTCATATACACGTATGTAAATTGATGAATTTCACATATTTGGCTGGTGGTGTTTCAATTGGCAAGCACTCATAGTCCAAGTACTCATAGTCCAATGACAAAGGTTTTCTTTGAAAACCGCTTCTGGAAAAGGAATTTCCCATAGAGCGTCCTCAAACCGACCTTTTATGATCGAAAGTGTCTCTTGACACAAATTTGTTTTTAGTAGGTAAATGCGGAACCAATTCTCCTGTTTCTCCCCCAAATTCAACACCAAATGATGTTGAACACATTCACAATTGGTGCACTGATTTGGAAATGTGACATAAAATACATTGATTCCAGTCGGGACAATTCCAACAGTATAGCTTTTTGGGGGCTAGATTTCTAATGAATCTGTCATGAGAACCCTGCCTCTTTCATGCAGGGGAGATGGGAATGAATGCACTGTGCAACACACCTCACCAATTTATTTTTCCAAAAACATGTTCAACCCCCCCCCCCAACAAAATCAAGATCGATACAAATTTCAAACTCAGTTGCCACCTCTTATTTTTCACTGATATTACAATGTATCAATCCATGTGCCATTTGATAATGCTTCAGGCTACAGAGCATCAATCCTAACTGCTCCCCTTGTTTCTACCCCTATCCCTGTCCCTTTCCCATAAACTGGCCTTCATCAATACCGAATCTCCAAAACAACAAATCACATCGTCGACCACACGTCCCATTTCCACACAAAAAAGATGAAAAATTAACGGCACAAAAGGCACAAGAGTTTTTATCTTCTTCTGTTGCCCCCTTCAGGTAAAGAAGTTAAACATCACAGGCACTTTATATAGGGCAATAAGCTTACACCTCATTATGCTAATTACAAGAGAGAAGGCAGCAACACCAGTGCGACTGTGGCTCCCTAAAAATGAAGCGTCATGAATTTAACATGAGGTAACTGATAATTCCACTATGAATAATCATAAATATGCAAATTTAACTTGGCCAAGAGTGTGGAAGAGTAGCAATATTTCTGATGAAACCAAAAAAAAAGTTGTGAAGAATACCTGCACACTGTCCAAATGGTTTTGTGATGTCGTTTTATTGAAATGCTGCGTGCTACTCGGTGACCCAACATTTGATTGGTGCGTTAAGTGGGGTTCATATAAATACTCATAATTAATGAACCTGTTGGAGTGTGTACACATTTGAGGCAGTGTTCTTTTCAGTGACCAACAGAGGACAATTTGATACAATTAGCTGTTAGCAAAATTTGTTGGCAAACCATCAATCCATTACCACTAGTATTACTTTGTATTTATTCCTGAATGAATCCAGACATGCCAACAGCTTTTGGGGACACGGGGAAGAGCAGGCATGGTTTACGGCGATACAGAAACTCATAAGGTAGCAGACCAGTAAATAAACTTCCATAGACCCCAATGGTAAATGCTCCCACTTCAAAAATTCGGGAAAAATACTCACAACTCTCCAAGGTGTTTGAGACACACATCAAATTAAAGCTTATTTCATCATCTTTCAATTTCTGTTCAATTTACGGGGGGTCAACTGATGACTTTTAGGAGAAATTTCCATCTGAAGACGATCACCCCTGAAAATAGTCCTGAAGCCCATCGCCATTTTGAAAAACGATGCCTACACTCCATTGCAAAGTAGAGCGCTTTTAGGGTCCAAATTACATCAAAATTACACAGAACTGCAAGCTCCAAGTCCTGTGCACGGTTTCCATCCATATTTTTGACAAACCCTCAAGTTCATGGCCCACAGCATGCTCAAATACCGAAGATTTTGAGGGCATGCAAATCGTGATTTGGCCGGCGCAGGCAATTTCGGACCGATTTACTGGTCTGCACCCTATAAGCAGTATCGTGAGACTGACCCCAGACCACGTACATGTATGTATCAACTCAACACCCGAAAACTAGACACAGAAGCATTAGGGCGATGGTTTGAGTTTCTGAACTCCACTGCATGTGAAAAAATCACATCATATTGGACCATGCCAGGTCAGTTCGTTGCTCAATACACTACAAACAATACGCCCTAACCATCTTATACTATAAATGGCATATGACACCTTTAAAGGTTAATCTCATGTAACACTGTGTGCGATCAAACGTGTACACTGTCCAACAGCTCCTTCTTTGATTATGTAACTTTTTTTCCTCCAATGAAAATGTCAGTTAAGGAGCTACATCGCACTTAAATAAATCTCCAATATTTTTGGAAGATGTTGTGCTGCCCTCAAACGAAGGAGTATGACTCTCCCGTTAATCATAAATAATTCAAACAGACTTCTTTTCTGCACAGTATATCTTTAGTTATGTGGTTCTTTCCCCATAATAGTACCATCTTAGATGATATACAACCAAAAACAAAAAGCCAAAAAGTCATATTTATAATATTTAATATACACATAAACAGCATTTTTTTCAGGGAAATAATTATATATATTGCTAGCACAAGAAAGTGAACAAAAAATAATAACAGGGAGTTTCACACACATACAGGATAATAAGACTTTTTGTGTTTTTTTTTTATACATGCAACAACAATTACTTTTTCCATCTTTCTACAGGTTTTTATTTGTTTCAAAGACCTTTCAAATGATGCAAATAATGGACCGGTTCAAATGCGAGAGAAGGCTAGTGAGAGAAAACCAAATGTACCAGTGAGATTCTAAATTGTTACGGTCTGTCTAATTCAAGTGTTTCCTTGAGAGAATATTTTCTGCTTTTTGAAACAGGGATAATTCAATGTTCACAATGAAACACATCACTGTCTCAGGCTGACAGGCTTGATGCTCTGAAAGGCCATCAAATCAAGTCAAGTCATCAACTATATCCGCTCCGTTCACAAGTACCCCCCTCACCGGCAAAGAAAGTACAGTTGGGGGTGACGAACCGACGCCAACTTGCCTGACTGCAACTTTTCCGCGACGCGCAGCGGTACCACTAGCACTGCGTGTACATAGTACAAATCCCCTGGTGTACGTGCGTCACACACAAGGAACGGTGCGCGTCAACCAGCTAAATGTCCCGCCCATGGGATGTAAGTTGCTAGGTAAAAGAGCGCCCTCTTCCGTGGGCGCCCTCTTTTGTTGGCGCACGGAGCCCATAGCAAGGCATTGCAATCCAGATGGATCCAACTTGAACATCTCCAACTTCATCCCTCCCCCCCAGAAAACTGAACATAAGGTTGCCGACCCTAGACTTGTTGACAGTGAAAACTTGCAATGGCTGACATTTTCCCACGAGCCCCTTTGGATTTCTGTGCTTGATTAAGGCCCATCCATCCTGCAGGTCAGGTTGCTGCCCAGCTTAAGTCAAGTTAGGATATAATATGTAACCATATGCCGTGCATTCCATCATGCACACTGCCAGCCACATAGCTACATCCAGAAATGCAATAGGATGGAAAATATCACCACATGGATAGATTTGATGTATGTGGCAGCTGTCTCTCTGTCAGCATGCATGGACCTTTTTTTAAATCCACCAGGAAATTGTGGTTATTCCTTTAAAGGGACAGCGCCTGACTCCGACTCAACTTGAGAAAAATTAAAAAAAAAAAAATTATCTCAGATAATGTGGAAAGTGGCATCTTCATCGGGTACAAGGGAACATCACATGTGCAAAGGTCAACCATGCAACTTTTAGAAAACTCACAGAGTGGGGATAGGGCTCTCTGGCATCAATGGGATTTCCTTTAAAACACTGGGATCAAACAGAGGCCACAATGCATCCAGGGGCTTGGCTTGACTGTAAGAACTGCCGGAGAAATGTTGGCTCAGGATCAACTTTGCGCCTGGATTTCATGCCCCCTCGGAGGGCTCAGTATTCAACTTTGGGGTCTGTCTGAGAATCGTCTGGGGTGAAGGCTTCGTGTATTGGTTCTGAGCCAAGCATGACATGCTTCAGACTCATTTATCTTGGCATTAATGAGGATGAGCAATTCATGTGTCATTCACTAACATTCACGTTTTGAGGTGGGAAGGAAAAGAAAAATGAATGGAAATTTTATCTTGAGTATTTTTTTAAATTTTTTACCTGATTTGTGTGATCTTGTTATCCTTTACGACTGAGGACTTGGGACAATGGGGGATTTGCAATAACATTAACCCGGAGTATCTGAGCCAAGTCCTCTGGAGGTTTTCGTGTACAAACATTATGGGAGATGTTGAGAAAGTACAAACAATAGGAACAAAAGAAGGGAACAATAGGAGGTCCTCATAAGTACAAAATAACATGACTGTATGTGTGTATGCACATTCAAATCATGAACCTTGAACAACAGAGGACAAAAGGGTCCACAATAGACCGGAGGTCCACGTTTGATAAGTGTGTACAAAACATATGGGCGGTCTTCCCTAGTAAAAACAAGAGGGATAATTGGGGGTCCAAGATTGAAGGTGTTTAAAATGTCATGTGTGGGTGAGTTTGTCTTACATTCACTATGTGGACTTGTGAACAAAAGACGTCCACATAATGCAGGTTGTGTTGACGTTATGTGGACTAAGCCGTGTCCACATAACGTTTCGCCCTCTCTGGAAAACAGGTTTAGAGGCATTTTTGGGTTAGGTTTATCCGTGGCAAAATGAAGAGAAACACTAAAGGGAATCATAGAAAAAAATTGGGTTGAAAGAGTTTTCACAGTTAAAGTAAAGTTATTTTTTGTACCGAGTTTTTTTTAACTACACGAAAACAAAGGAATGTCCACATAGCGTATGTAAAACAAACATGTGTGTGTGTGTCTGTCTGTTTTTAAAATTGAAGTTGTGGTTTCTATTGGCTAGGTATGGACATGAGACATGTGAAGATCACAAAAAGGTGCAGTTGTCTCACGTGAAGGTAAGATTGAAATGAGGGCAATGAGTTTGCTTGTCAAGAAAAAATCGTGAAAAAACAAGATGAGGACAAGATACCAGTTGGATAACATTGAACACACAAAAGTTGCCAGACAATTTGCTATGAACCCCTGGATAAGTTCACTCTTTGTACACCGAGGGACTTGAGCATGGCATTCAAGCCTGACCAACTCCAACAATATGCCCGAGATCCCAGTGCACTGAATGTTTCACATGACTAATAGTAATACTCATGCGCTGACCTTGGAAATTTCCTCCCTAGCAATGTAATCCTGAGCACAGGCATGTACTCTGGATCAATCTCTACCGGTACCATACACATACATGTAGTACATTGTCTTTCACCCTCCAAGTCAAAGGCAACTCCACTAAAAGGGATCAATTATGGCATGCATGTGCCTTAGTGTTTTTTGTTGTTTTTTCCCTCTTTGGGGAGGAGGGGGGGGGGGAGGCACTGCCGAGAGTAACACCACATGTTACATTGGGCCTCCACCCCCTTGATAGCTACTATGATACGACTGGATTAAAGGGGTCATGACATGTATTTTACAAAGATTCAAATTTTTTTTCATTTTTTTCATTTTTTTTTTCAAAATTCATATTAGGCGAAGTAAAAAAAAAAAAAGTTTCTCGTCCGGGGTTTTTGAAAAAAGGGAGGAAGCGGGGCCTTTTATTTTTTATTTTTTTCAAGATGGCCGTCATTTTAAAATTTCCTGCAACCGTAGGTGTTCCACTGTTCAAAGAGACTTTTAAAATGAAAGACAAGTTGGACAAGAGAACTGAACATATTTACAGTGTCATTTAGAGTTGATTTGGTATTGGTATTTATTTTCCACTGAATTTGTGGACTTTTTCGGTGTTTTTTTACTACATTTTTCAAAATTTAAAAATAATAAAAAAATCCAGGCGGCCTCCAAAAAGGAAGCGGGCGGGGACGAGAAACATGTTTGTTTTTTTACTTCGCCTTATGCACAAACATACATGCCTTTGAACCAAATATAATATTTTTTTTTTAAATATCTTTCCATTGCACCTTTTTCACTATTCCCAAGTCCACAATATTATTAATTCCACCTGAGAGCGCTGTTGTTGCGACGTCACTTTCGGCACAAACTCCAGAGTGTCAGGATTTCCTGTACGCGTACATTGTTAAGCCCAAACAATCAAACACCGGAACTTTCTGGCAACTTTTGATGTGGGTGCAGCTGAACATTGAATGCCTTACAATAACATTGTGGGTTAGCTCAAAGACGTGGAAAAGTCACATGAGCACACGAACAAAAAGATTCTGAAATGGCATTACAAATGGCAATGACTGACAAGTCATTGCATTAGAAATACCAAGGATTTTTAAAAAGGATTTCATTTACGTGTAAGAAAGGTCAATGGCAACAGTCTGTGTACAAGTTGTATACATGCACATTGTGTACATCGTCAAGTTTGAATGTGGATGGAGCATGACCACGTACGATGGCAGTCCAGGGGGGGAGGGTCAGACGTTCTAAAGTCAACTGAACTATTCATAAACATACATGTATTCATGTAAGTTTAATCTGCTTGGGAAAACCAAACATTCAATGATTTTAAAATCACTTCAATGTAATTTGAAGACATTGTAAATGAACTGATATTGTCACAATGTTGTTTGTTGTGACAACCACGCCAAACCACCTAAGTAATTTATGCATTTGTTCAGGAGACAAGTACATTTTCATTTTACTAATAACTGAAGCATGAATCACTTTTAAAATAGGAAGCCTAAATTAATTTTGGACAAACAAATGGTTGGACATACATGTTGTAGTCCAGTCCATCACAAGTCCCAACAAGTCCCCCCAAGTCCCCGCAAGTCCCCGCAAGTCCCCGCAAGTCCCCGCAAGTCCCCGCAAGTCCCCACAAGTCCCCACAAGTCCTTCAGTCTCAAGCCAAGTCACTAGATATTCAAATGAACTGTTACAAAAGCATTCCTTTAGCACTGTTCATCCCACTTCTAGTGACTGGACTTATGAAAGGGCTTGACGACAACATTGGTAAATGCAACAAGCTAACATACAATAAATGTATAGTTGTAGGTTTCCCTTGCAAATCTAGATCTTTTGAGCATTGTAAGCTGTGTCAATTGGCATTGCATGCAGTTGGCTTACCGATGTGGGGTTGGAGATTATTGTGTGACCTCTGTCCAGCTTTCACTGATTGCTCTTAAGACTGGAAAAAAACTTTTCTGGATTTTCACTTTAGATATAAAAAAGTGAAACTTGCATGACATCCAAAAGTCTGGATGGTTGGAGAACAGCCATCCGTTCTCATTTGAAATGCCAACCTTTCGGGTTTACATGTGCTTGGTGGTTGCATGTGGGAAGTTACAGACATCTGATTGTAAAGATGGACTTTTTGGCTTAGACGCAAGAAGTTAAACCCAGACCATTTGTACAGGATGATATACTCTCAACAATATGCACTTCAAAAACGAACGTGTGAATGATTAAAGATCCTCAGCACGATGTTATCACATGATTGATAACCAGTACAAATCATTGTGTACTTGCTATAACTCTGTGAAGGTCAAATATGAATAAGAGTGCTTTAACCCTAACCCCTTGGGCTCTTTTACTAGAAAGTATCCTGAATCCACCAAAATCCATCAATTTTGCCATGCAAAATAATGTTGGTGGCCAGTGAGTCCATCAAAATCCACCAGTTACCCGGTACGCGGGAGTAAATCTGTTGAGAAATCTGCAGTTTCGCTGGGCTTACAATCCTGAATCCATCAAAATCCCCCAGTTTGTGCAATATGGAGGTATCCTGAATCCGCTGAAATCCCCAAAAACATGGGTGTGGATTTTGATGGATTCAGGTACGTTAGGGTTAATATCAACCTCTACAAATGGTTTTTTTTGTTCGTTGGTCTGGTTACAAGTGAAAGTGAATTTTAGAAACATCACATACCAGTACACTAATTTCTCTCACCATCCTTCTCTCTTGATTGTTATCACAATGTCAATAAGTGGAGCCTACTCTTCATGATTATTATATACTTTATGAATAGCTTATACCATTGGGCCATGGGCACCTTTGTAAGTTATATGTAATAAGGCTGCATATGGATATTCCTAGCATTTCTGTAGTGCTCAGGGTTTTCTACTCAAGAGTGGTGGTGACTTTCAGCCGTGTCATGCGATATGGATGTCAGTGGATTCACACCTTGATTCCTCCTTTCTCCCTTGAGGAGGCGAGAGTGTTGGTGAGTGCCTACTACTGGGCTGGGCTTGTTGTGGCAGCGTTGAGGGCATCGTGGCAGCGTCGTGTGACCGGTGAGGCAGAGGCCACGTATCCACCGCCGGTCGCTGTACACTGGGTTCACTTAGAGCCGCCACTAGGTGGCTATGGCTCCTATCACACACATTAATGACCTCCGACGAAGGTCTACTAGGTTGCTGTTGCTGCTGCTGCTTCTTAACAACTGCAAGATATGGGGGAGGTCCTTCCGAATCGGGATCTAATAGCTTGAGCGGTGTCTTGGTCTCACTATCTAGCACTTGTAATCCAGGCTTGCCCTTTGGGGAGCCGGCACGATTCAGTGAGTCTGTTCGATGAACAGCACCTTTTTTGGAGTCCTTTTTCGGTGGCGCTTGCTGCTGCTGCTGCTTCATACTGAGACTGCTCTCGATGCTGTCAAAGACCGTCCGATTAGGCGGGGCGCGGATCCCTGACCGACACACGTCCTCGTTGAAGAGTCTTAGGCTGCGCATGAAAGGGTGGGCTTCCTCATCGTAATGCACCACCGTGGAAGGATAGTCCTCAGTTGACTCGCTGCGACGGCAAACAGTCTCTCGCTGTTGACGCAGCATCTCTTGCTGTTCCTCGCTGGAAAAAGGCCTGCCTGGTATGAGCGGCAGTTCACTTGTCTGGTGCAAAGAAAACAGGAGAATAATCAGTAAAGAGTATTGTTTGACCAAACTAGACCCTTGTGAATCCAACAATATCCAACTGGTGGTAATAAATGATGGATTGAGTGGTAGACAAAAGAGTTTGGTTGTACCTGTTGGATTCTGATGGCTACAGCAGGCTTCTCGCTTTGCGTAGTTTGATAGTGTTGGTTTTGGCATGGTCCCGGTTATGAGCAAAATACTTGCTATAGGGTTAGAGTTGAACTGGAAAGTCTATAAACCAGCGAGTATTGCAGCAGCTCAACACGGGCCTGACAACACATTTCTCACTTGACACGTCTGTCAAGCTCAAGCTAGGCAAAGTCAAATTCTCAGCGTCATTTTCATTGATAATTTTATCATAATGTTAACCCAACCTGGTCAAAAAGTTGATAAATCAATACATACCATAAAGGAACGGCCACAGTATATTTTCACTATTTGATACGCTATTTACTTCCTCAAATGAGAGATCACGTTGTTCCTGATACTCTGTGTATAATGAATGCCGTAGACTATTTACCATTTCCTTTTTGTTTTGCAATGATGTTGTTTCGCTTTGGTTCGTTCCTTTTGGATTTGGTTTTGGACTTTCCTTTTCTCTTTCCTTTCATAAGCATTCTGGAAAGGCTTTCAGTCTCCCTCAAATAAAAGTTAATTCAACAAGTTTAAAAGATCAAATCCTGAACGACCAAAATATTCTAAGAATGAGATGAATGGAACTTAATCTGAACTTTTGAAATGCTCAGCTTTTAATTAGCCTAACTGAGAATGCAAGAGCATTGAGTATCTGGTGGACGAGGGCAAAGAAAGGGGTCTGTATCTGAATTGGTTTACAATTGCAACAATACCATTTAATGAATCATTTGGGCTTCAATTCCGTTGGAAAGATGCTGCATTTGAAAATAATGCTTTGAATGTTTGGATATTGTTAACTAGGAGTCTGCGTTAACCATAGAGCTATATTAAATTACTAGAGCGCTAACTCGATGTACAAAGTAACGCCTCATGGGCGCATCCATGTTTGTGCACAAACCTATGAAAAACTCAAAATTTTGTACGGCTTTTGTATTCCATACCGGTGTGTCATTGAAGCCGATACGCCCAAAACCGAAACGCACGATCATTTTGCTCTACGCAAACAGCGCAATGTGTGCGCGTCCCTCTGCTGCAGATGCTTTTCGCCGTGACGTTTTTTGAACCGTCATGACGCGCTTAAGTTGTTTGCGTATCTTCTACTTGCGCGTTGCATTTACAGTACACTTTTAAAATTCAATCCATCTATTTTGATTGTGTTCTACAAACACGCACATAAATTCAAAATGTCTGCGCCCAGAGCGGCTTCAAAGCGGCTCTGCGCACAAGAATGAGGAGTTAGCGCTCTAGTAATTTAATATAGCTCTATGGTTAACACGTACATTAAAACCAGGTACCGGTACCCAAGGAACCTTGAATACAACAAAGAACAACAACCAGGAACTAGACATTCGCGTTTGAGCTACAAACGCAGTTTGTAGGGCAGACAACTATTCCATTGGACACTGCCCAAGAAACTTGTGAATAGTTTGATTTCATAACAAAACAAAACAAGAATCACGAAATTCAGCCTTTTCTAGTGGATCCATTTGGTTTAATTTGAAAAAAGAAAAGAAAAAAGAGTGTCCCTTGGGTTTTGACAACTTTCAGTATACATTTTATTTACACGTACACATTACTCCTGCTAAGATGACGTCATTGGTTAAAAAATTACAAACATATATTGATTTAGTTCAGAGAGGATACATACGTACTGTATCATGAAGTGATATTTACAATGAATGTTATTAAGTGTGTGTGCTGATAACACCTAACTTCCGGTTTGAAGACGTCACAGCATTAGGGAGCCCAAGGCCAACATTGTACCCGATATCATTATTTGTGCCACGAACATCGCCACTAAAAATGGATTAAATGATAAATTTGATCCCCCCCCAAAAAGAAAATTGACGTTTCAAATTCACTCTATTATAACTTCCAGTTTGATGACATCACAAGCCTGAAACCTCGCAAAGTTGTTTGTGGTTGTCCAAAGAATGTCTACGAGCAATTTATTAAAATTTAACAATGGTTTTAAAATTTTAAACAGTTCAACTGTCTTTGACGTGCCGCTAGGGGGCGCCATTTCCGGGGTGCCGTTGGCAATGTCTAAATGATCACCAAAAAAATGAGAACGCTACTCCATTCACGTGAAAAGTTATAGTTGAAAGTAATTTTAAAAATTTGACTTTAATCGCCGGTAATTTGATACCTAATATGACGTCATGATGACGTCACAAAATTTATAACATCTTCAGATTAGGGTCCAAGCTCGTATAAGATTTTATTACCACCACGTCAACCGTTCGGAAGAAATCTTGGCTTGTGCTGATTTGAGTCTTATTTCAATTTTTGGAATTTACCTAATTTTGATGTTTATCAATCAATGATCTATCTGATTACACAATACAAACCTCATGGATTGTTTTGTTCAAGAGTCGGAAGTGAAAGAAGTTGGGCAGTTTTTCGACTAAAATCGCTTGTAATTTGATACGCAATGACGTCATCATAACATCAGAGTAATATGCACACCTCTTGATCAGGGATGTTGTTGGTTCAAAGTACCAAGTTTATACCATAATCCATTGAGAAAAAAAGCTGCGGAGAATTGTTGTCCAGAAGAAAAAGAAAAAAAGAAAGACTGAAAGAAGATTTATTCAAACAACTCTAAAAGCAGTGATTGGGTTGTGCCTGATCACCCATTCATGTTTTTGTCACCAAATGATTTCTTTGCAAGCTTCACTGTGCATTACCATGCTCCACAACTCCTCGGTTCAGCGCATTTTTATTGCGAATTTGGTATCAATATAAGCTGTCCCCTTATCACGTATATAAGTAAAACACGCGACATAATCTAAAATAAAGCTGGGGTAAGTCATTTATGATGTTAGTAACAGTCACTAATGTTTTTCTATGCAGTTGGTTGATCGGCCATCACTCAGCTCCGGATCATATCAGTCTACATGATAGCAGCTGAATGGTATGGCTGGGTAGGCCAGGCGAACATTGCAAGCTTTGGCATGGTGCCAGGACTCTGGTAGCTTGCAGGTGTGAGCACAAAACTGTCTATAGATGTTCAGCCTCCCTTTTGTAGTAGTACTATTGCCCATGCTGGCTGCATGTACTTGTTGTTGGCAAAGTTCCATTTCAAATTAGGTTTTGCCCTTCACGGACGATGTATTTAAACACTGTATACTCAGTGTGTTACCTCCCGAGTGAAAGTTGAAAAAAAGTTCCAGTTTACAAGCAGGAAAATGTAAGAGGAATTGATACCAAATCTTTGTATTAAAACTGACTTATCGAGAAAAAAAAGTTCTAAAAAGGATTTTTCAAAAATTGTTCCAGATGAAAGTCATTATAGTTGACCAACAATAAAGGATTTGTTTTTTCCTGGAGAGTCTGTCCAGTTTGTCAACCTCACACGCCACATGTATTGTCAAATATCACTGTGAAATTACAGTTAACAAATTGCTGACTTAAAAAAAATAGGCTGGGTCCAAAGAATGTCCTTGTGATTGACATTAGGAGGAATCAGGCGCTGATAAACAATCCATGACTGTCCAGTGTTCTTAACTCTCAGGATTTTATAGATCATTTACTTTGCGTGTTGTGGGCCAAGGAACAACAAACTCATTGAGTCTTGATACGTTTCTTATTTCAACCTGAGAGTAAATACCATGCACAGCCATCCCTCAACATTTACTCACTTTAGCCCTTTTCACACTAGACAACTCTCGGGGTTGACGCCGGGTTGAAAACATGCATCGTTTCACACTTGAAGAATTTCAACCCTGCGTCAACCCCGAGATTGATTTCGCCCAGGGTTGAGATTTTCAACCCGGGTTGCAATTCTTCCCTGGGTTCAAAACAGTAGTCAAAACAGTGATCGGTGTTTGTGATGACGATGATGGTGGAGGGAATTTTATGCATGGTGTGTCAGATTTTCGGTAGATTGTCGGCCTCAACTCAACACGGATCGGCCACGAGTGACTCAACTCGGTGCGGTTCACACTATCATTTTCGACACGGTTCAGGCCGAAAAATGCAATTTCGATCCGGGTTGAGATTTTCAACCCTGGTCCCTCCCAGGGCTGATTTCGATCCGGCTAGAGCACACTACCCAGGTCAGAACCGGGTTGACATTTTAGAAGTGGGAAAAGGGTTGGAAAAAATCTCGGGGTTGGAACTGGAACTGGAACTGAAAAATCAAAAACTCAACCCGGGGCGGCACTGGGTTCGCCCAGGGTTGAGTTCAACCCGGGTTGAGAGGCTCTAGTGTGAAAGGGGCTTAACAAGAGAGAAGCATTGGTAGACTTACTGGTGGTGTGGTATCTGAAGGGGTCGACATTGAGAGTCTTTGTGATCTGTGATGAAATGGAGGCATCGGGAGATCGTTGCGTTGGCGTATGTACATAATTAAACAGCATAGCAGGCAGACGAGCGTGATCGGCGCTAAGATGGCTAAAAAAAACAGATGAAGGCTGCTGTTGTTTTCTTGGCTTTTGTTGTCATCTGTAGAGACATAAACAAACCAAACATTACAATAGTGCTTGCTTACCGAGTCATTTCATGCCAAATCCTATGGATGTTGTCAGGTGACCAACTCACATTTTGGACGAGATAGATATAAAAACTCAACACTGCACAACCGGAAAGTGGTACCGGTACATGTGCAAGGCCTTTTCACACTGTCGCCACCCTACCTGTGTTAAAGTCAACACCTTAGTAAAATCGGGTCCCATAGAACATGGGTAGGCAAAACATACCATTCACACATACACTGGGTTCAATGTACATGAGTCTGCAGTACAGGGTGAGTAGAAAAAAAAACGAAACCCAAATGTTGGGACCATTGTTTTAGGGAAGTTCTTCACGTAGTACTTTCAAAAGCTTTCTTTTAGTACAAGAATCATTCAAATCACCCATGTACTTTTCAAGTTACGGAATTTTAAACACAACCACTGTTTTAAGGTTTTTCACGATTGTTCTTTCAGCACAACGAAAAGAAATCACATATGGATGTGTGTGAATTGTTTTCGTTTTGCTGAAAGGACGCACACCTTTTTTGTGATCCGCAGACAGAACCTTAAAACGGTGGTTGTGTTTAAAATTCTGTAACTTGAAAAGTACAGAAGTCATTTGAATGATTATTGTACTAAAAGAGAGCTAATGAATTGGGCTTTCATATCCTAGATTTTGAAAGTGCTACATGCAGAACTTCAATAAACCAATAGTCCCGACATTTGGGTTTCATTTTTTTTACTCACCCTGTAGATTTAGGATTGTCTCCCTGGGTACAGCTTCTCAACCCTGGGCCCAAACAGGGTAGATTTTTCCCTGTGTAGAGCCTGAGCGCTGGACCCGCATAGAACTAGAAGCCGTATTGGATTCTTGCTGGCATGAAAGGGGTTCCTAAAATACTAAGTGGCCTAGCTGTTTTCATGCCATTTTTAAGTGACAGTTGGCCCAACCAACCCAGCTAAAAACACTTGAGGTACCTGAATATGAATATATATGGATATGGTTACTCACGTTACATTTTTGATGTACTTTTGAGTTTCCTTGGGCTGTTATATTACCTTACAGAAAAAGTTTAATAACTGTTATCCCCATGGTAGATTGAGTAGACCTAGACCTACCTAAGCACCACAGATGACATCTAGAAAAATGTGTTATGTATGATAAACAAGACGCACAAAATCGGTTACTCACGTTACGAAAATGTAACGTGAGTAACTGTGGAATTGCCCCTTTGCATTCAAAGGCCGACATGTATATTGTAACTTGTGTACAAAACCACTAAGCACACTGCGCATTTAACCAACAGGTATGAACGCGATGCTGGATGCCACTTTAGAGCAATTGACTTGTCTGCCAAACCAAATTAATGGCAACCAAATTATCAGCGACACGTATCCTGGATAAAATGTTTGGATACAGTAACATATGGCTGGAACATTATTGATTGTTGAAAGGATTAGCAAGAACATGAATAGCACTGTATGATAAGCACACATGTTCCATGCCCTGGCATAATACAGTTTATGTTCTTTGGCAATCAGGCAGCTGCCCTATACCGGGGTATTTGCACAAACTTCATGGCTATTCACACAGAATAAGGAGTTTTAATGTAAACCGCTATTTAATGAATAATCATACGTGTACATTGATTATTTTTGGGGAATGACATTAAAGATATAGTCCATCATTTGTAATTTGTGCATTTTGTTCGTTTGAAGCAACAAAAGTGTTCAAAATCTAATGAAGGATACTGAACAACTAACCTGATGAAGTTTCAGCTAAGCTTCAACTGTATATTCCGAGAAAAACAGTATTCTAGGATCTCAATTTCAAATCAAAAGTTATTGAATCATGTTTTGAATTGTTTTGAATTGCAGCTATACGCGACGTCGTGCACTGATCTGACAAATTATAGCAACCGCGCGCGCCTGTGCGTTGTACCAATGCTTGCGCGCGCTTCGCCGAATAACAAAACGAACTACTAATTTAAATTTTCCTACGGTGCGTCTTAAGACGCACCGTTGGAAAGGCCTTCTTTCGTTGAGTACTTCAAAATGACAGCTTCCCAGAAAGAATAATTTCACAGGGAGTTTAGTCCCCTTACTATCTTTCAACCAAGTTTGTTTTTCAACAATAATAAGGCCAGTTACTTTTCGGATGGCTGCAAATGATGGACTATAGCTTTAATGTCTTATGCCGGAGGGCAGACATGGCAGTTGCAAGCTGTTGCAAACGAAAGTAAACAATTTTTGTAATACAATGCTATTGAATTTTTTATCAGTAGCCAATTCATCAATGTGAAGCACATGTACTATCATATATGTACACATCATTTTGCTTACTTCAGAAAAAAACTGCATTCAGCTCCCAGTAGAAGCATTTTTGCCAGCATACTTAGACTTAATAACCAAACTCTTGTGCAAACTGTACCAACGGAACTGGATAAACGTTTGGTATAAAAAAAACTGACAAAACAACACCACTTTCTGGTTCCTGTTTTTCAAGTGTGCTTTATCAAGAAAATGTCCAGAATTTTTAGTGAGAAAGTAAAAAATGTCAGCTAAAAAAGTTAGTCACAATTTCATTATAAAGGAACTTTTTTTTAAACTAAACTTTTAACAATCAGTCTTAACTGTAACAGTTGGTAAACAAAAAACAAACTAACAATTTGGATATCTTAGCAGTTTGTACAAGTTTGTTAACTTACTGGATGACAAATTCACAGAACTGCACCCGATTTCATGAAACTCGTCATACGCATCGTATCCCTACGATGCGTCGCAGCTGCGACGCGTCCTGCGATCCATTTCACAAAACACGTCGTAAGTGCTACGCGTCGTAGGTGTATTTATAGCACAACTCGGTGACTGTTTTATTATTTAGTCAGCATACAGAGTCGTCAGATCCCCTCTCAAAAATGTTGTAAAACAAAATGGCAGACGTGTGATGCAATTTTAAAGGAAAACAAGCTCTCAGTGGCCTGTATAGCTACTTAAAAAATTCAACTAAAATATTCCAGGCTAATTCATAATTATTTAATGCATTTCCCATTTACAACTTTACACACATTGTCTTGGTATTATTGTCTCGTTTATTTATTTTTATGGCATAAAACTGTCTAAGAAAAGGACGCTTCTTATTTTGCGATGACCACTAGACATGTTGTAACTTGCGACGTGTTTTAAGCTGTTGTCAAGGAACTTACGACGCGTTCAACACATCGCAAGTTTCGTGAAATGGATCATACGACGCGTCGCGAGTTGCGATGTGTTACAATCGTAACTCGGGTTGTGATGTACATGTATCGCAGCACTTTGTGAAATCGGGTGCTGATCCAGTAAATGCGAACTTGGAATTTCTGAACTTGCACATCAAAGTTGTGACATCACAAACTATTTTACTGAAAAGAGATTGTTTCAAGATTTGAAACACCCTTAATTAATATGGCATGATAATTTTTTTTTTTTCTAAATTCAAAGCTATAACATTGTAAATTCCCAGAATTATCCCAAGTTCTAGTTTGCCTTTTTAAATACCATTTGAGAGGAATCCTGCCATACAGCCTGATTGGCCCATCGGACAACTAAACTAGCTCTGTCAAAAAAACTGTTTACATGTACATACACACAAACCATCAAGTAGAACTACAAATCGTTTTTCCAGTTTACATGTACGTGTAATGACACCTTAAATGCCTACCCGAGATGCAAGTATCTAAATGTACATGTATCTTCAAAAAGGACTTTTTCCCAGTTGTGTGACTCTGCCAATGTTCATAACAGACATGAACAGTTCACAGGTCAGAGACGTGCACAAGTTAAACTTCCACCTTGATGTGAATGTGCAAACCAGTGCACCGGTGGTATACAGTGTGCACTGCACGCAGGGAGCCTTTGAAATTGAAAAGCTGTGATTTATCCCATAGCCATTTTCATACATGTACAATTTCAGCAGTCAACAATTTTGTTGGGCACATGATATTTATTCAGCCACATCATGTACTTCTGTGTTAAAATCTGATACAAAATTACACAAAGATAAACACACACGAAACAGGAGTCAGGAAGTGTTCATCCAGAGAACATTGAGAGGCACAGTACATGTACATATCAATGACAATTGTGTCTACCACATTATCTTGCCTTTGGAATTTGTCAGAATTCCTACATGTTGTTACAATGTACACACAACACATGCCAAACCTGATCTTGGCACTGTCGGTACTAAACACATGAACGATGTGTGTGCATACTGTGTGTGCATACTATCACAACATTGCAGACATCTTTTTTTGGCTATCTCGTTTGGCAGGAGGTCAAGCAGACCAAACATAGACCAGACTGCCCCAATTCCCTACCACAACATGTCTACACAGGCGCCACATTACTTGGTTAATCAGAGAGGAGTACAATATGTGCAAGTTTGCACTTGGCCTTTGACAGTTCTTAACAATTGGCTTTCTATCAAACTATGTCGAACACTATAGACTTCACACACACTCTAGCTGTATGCATACCCTGTTCAAAGGTTCATTAAAGGGAACGGATCAATTATGTCTAGGTCATGAAGTCGTCAACCACAACTACCTCAACATTGTCAATTTCTCGATCACTAAATAATGAATATCGATCACTACAAATCTGGTTTCAATCTGAAAAACAAATAACGCTTTAAATATTACCCCAACACTAGGTACATGTAGTGTTCCAAAGCTACGGCGTACTGAAGGCCGTTACACGTAGATTTATAAATGAACATTTAAAAACTACCCACAAAACATGCCATTTTTACACTGCAGTTTGATGGTTCATAAATGTATACAAATGTGTTGTTGCTTCATATGAGAGATCTTATCAATCACAGAACCATCACACAGCAAGCAGGAAAACCTGATAGGCCCCATCACATCACAAGTGTGGCATGATAAGCACATTCTGTAGAGGCAACATGGTCTACAGTACACACATGTACCGGTATGAAATAGATAACTGCAAAACTACCCTTTGTATGGTATGAGTGAATCCGTCCGGCCTGAATTGTGATGTGCATTCCTGCGTCAGCCACAACATAAATGCACAACAAACAAATACCCGTATGTGTTTCCAAAACATATGATAAAGGCTTTTCTTAGTAATCCATTGCACCCGAAAGCTAAAACCATGATGCCTACCTTATGCTTGGTATAAACAGTTAGAATTTGAGGTTATACATGTAGCAGGGGTCGACTTTAGCAACAGCCCCCTAGCCAAACGTTAGTCAAAACAGTGGCCGGCTAGTCAAACTATTACTTAAGGTAGCTCAGCTGGGAGTCAAAAATTATTGGGCTACAGCAAAGATGAAGGACAGAAAGAAATATATCATTAAATTCAGAAAGCAAACCTGTATCACATTGTGTCTAATTTTAGATTTTTTTTTTTTTTTAAAAACACTGACCAGATTGCCTCAGGACACACGTTCTACATGCATGCACATTGTTGTTTATGAGACACTCTATAAAAAGAAAAACATGTGGGCTAGTTATGAGTCTGTTTCAGTGGCCCGGCTGGCTAGTGCAAAAAAAAATGCAGATCCCAACAGACCACAATTAGGTTCAAGGTACTCCTTATAGAAAACCAATTTACTGTTCCTTTTTCCTTTAGATCATTAACCCAGGAGTGCAAATATATGTAGAAATGTTGAGAATCAAATTCTGAGTAATACATACATGTACGTGTGCGCCTCAACATTTGGGTGGGGTATGTGATGGTGTTGGTACGACTCAAATATGGGTCAATCTGTAGATTTGCTGTCCAAAGTGTGACATTTTTTTGTTGTCACCTTGTTACTTACATTGATATTTGCCATTTAAGTATCAATAATAATGACTTCAAATCATTTCTTTATTTGTTAGGTAGGTTAAGCCCGGTTCATAATTCACGCGAAATCATGTGCGAAGCGAAATTCATGTCGTCAACAATGCTGGACGCGCTTCGAATGTACTGTTGTCGTCACGAATTTCGCTTCGCTTTCGCGTGAAGTATGAACCGGCCTTTAGGGGTAGTTGGTATTCATAATCACTCTTGCATGAAAGAGTGCATCATTCACAATAATAAAAATCATTGTGTCAGATGTAACAAGGACAGGAAAATTAGCAGCGTTGCTGTTGAAACCCCTCAGCCTGAGTCAAATTCATCCGGAAACCATTAACCTTTAAATCACCACTGTGATCTTGACCTTTTACCTTTTGACCCCCAAACCACTCTGAACTTGCCTGGCCCCAAATCCAACCCCCTACTGAAGTAAGAAACCCAAATCTCATTTCTTACTCAAGTTATCGTCCAGAAACCATTTTCATTTAACTTATCACGGTGACCGTGACCTTTGACCTTTTGACCCCCAAACCAACCCCAACTTGCCTGTACCCAAGGGCAACCCCCTACTGAAGTAAGAAACCCAAATCTCATTTCTTACTCAATTTGTCATCCGGAAACCATTAACCTTCAACTCACGACTGTGACCTTGACCTTTGACCTTTTGACCCCCTAACCACTCTGAACTTGCCTGGCCCCAAGTCCAACTCCCTACTGAAGTTACGGACCCAAATCTCATTTCTAACTCAAGTTTTCATCCGGAAACCATTAACCTTTAACTCCCACTATGACCTTGACCTTTGACCCGCAAACCAATCCCAACCTGCCTGTAACCAAGGGCAACCCCCTTCTGAAGTTAGAAACCGAAATACAATTTCTAACTCAAGTTATCATCCGGAAACCATTTACCTTTAACTCACCACGGTGACCTTGATTTTTTGACCCACAAACCAACCCTGACTTGCCTGTACCCAAGGGCAACCCCCTACTGAAGTTAGAAACCGAAATCTCATTTCTAACTCAAGTTATCATCCAGAAATCATTTACCTTTAACTCACCACGGTGACCTTGACATTTGACCTTTTGACCCATAAACCATCCCTGACTTGCCTGTACCCAAGGGTTTTAAACAGTTGATAAAGACCGGCTGGCTGGTCTGAAAACACTTTTCAAGTGTCACATGAAATTTAGACTCCTATGAAATCCGGTGCCTTTTACCGCTTTATTGGTTGAACATTCCCAATCCTCATGCAGGCATGCGCAACACTACCAGTGAGTCAGTATTTCATAGTCCTAAATTCACACTACACCGACACAGTTGCGTTCTGCGCCACATTGTGCAGTACACGCAAAGCGCGCCAATCTTCATGTAAATGGAGTTGTTTACGACTTTTCTTGAGATGGACATTCCATATGGGAATAAATGGGAATGGGAATAAATATGTGCTTGGCCGGTATTAAAAGCTATGTGTAAGACTGGTCTGGACGCTGATAATTACCCTCGCCTTTGGCTCGGGTAATTATCAGCATCCAGATTCCAACCGGTCTCAAAACAGAGTGTTTAAAACCAGCCAAGCACACATATACATGTATTCCCTTATTAAAACATGCAGGAACATTTTTCTTCTGTTCCTGCCAGAGAAATGTCTTTTTACAATTTTGCATGAATTAAACATGTGATGAGTACAGTCTACAGTATAAATAATACAAGGCCCGCTACATGTACACATTTACAAGGTATGGCAGGTTAAGTGGATGATGATGCCCCCATGTCGTGATGAAGTTAGTACTTGAAAAACATACACATGGTGTATACATGTATACATTGTAACAAGCATGTGTACAAACTACCGTACCTACACTTCAGAAACATGTACCCGGTAGTTTGTCTGTGTGCCTTTGCATGTATGCACAGTTTCTATGTGTACAAACAAGACAACACACGCACATTAGAATCACACTTGGTGAACACCATTTTGGCAGATCTACATTATTAATCATTAGCGAGTGTCCAGCAGTTTGTATCATATCATTTATTATCGCCTTGCGTAACAATGTGGACTGAATATATGCAGGTACATATGTAGTACATGTATATAGGACATGTTCAAATCACAACATTTGCAATTTTGCAATTGCATCGTGTGCCCAAGGTTATAAGAAGTTTGTTAAATCGTACGGGCACCAGTCTATGGTGCATGAAATGTAACCAACTGAGGTGCATTGTACCTAGACTTACAGCTGTTACAGGCAATGTATGTTACAATACAACGCAGTTGGCAAGGAACGACTACGCACCAATTAAAACACTGACCAAGTTGCATGCATGTAGAAAGTATGTGAATTAAGTGACAACAATAAGTGAATCATGACTGTACATGCCACAAATTTACACCATAATGAATTTGGTTATCAAAGCCATCATACGATAAAGAAGTGATAAAAATCAACCAAACCTGTTAACCAGGGATACCAATGGCGCAAATGGATAGAATCCTCGAGGTTCATAACTTCCAAGAGCTTAGAAAAAGTCCAACTGGCCCAGACAGGGACCAGCCAACGTTGAAGCATTTATCAGGTAGTGCATATCATGGTAACACATCATCCACACGTATGACATGTGGGCCCTATTCAGGGTACATGATCAGTCTGCATCCACTACACATACAGTACATACACACAGACACTACGTAAATATCGACAGGCAAACCCAGACAACCCGATGTCTAGACACGTGTGCATTGCCCACACAGGTTATATGGAGTGCCTCGCCTGTCAAAACTTCATTTCGCAACTCGACTTCTTTTTTTTTAATTGAGCAGAAACACCACAGCCTTTTTCAGCCAAGATCTGGGGAGGGGAGAAACAGAATCCATCTCCCTGCAGTGAGAATGTTAAGGTATCCGACTCTTTTAGGTTAAGGTTTTAATATTACATGTAATTCAATCAAACTTGATTTGTGACCCAGCCAGTCAAACGATTTTTGATGCAGCTGCCCTCCATACTTCTTGACACTAAATGAATATATTGCATGATGATGGGAAAGTATACATTCTGCCAGACATTTTTTCCCCTTAAAGGGAATATACATTTGCAAACATCGAAAAACAGAACTACCAAATTTTTACAAAATACCTTACTAGGATGTTGGTAAATGACAGTCTTAAGCATCCTGTAAAATTATGGCACCTGATGTGAAGTCATTTTCAAGGAAAGTGCACTTTTTGTACAAATTTCCAACGGTGGTCAGCCGACCACCGTTGGAAAAATTTAACTATTTTTCAACTACTGCTCCGAATTTACAATTTTTAATTTTTTTTCAGTCCAAATTTTGTTTGCTATTGGTCACATGTTCATGAACGGGTGCAGGCCAGCTAGAGTGGTTCCCTTACCTTACAATTTTCTGGCATCTACAAATTTATCCATTTCATCTTTAGTGGAGTCAAGGAACCAGACTTCTTGAACATTTTTGTTTTCCTTGGTTTTTCCCAGCATTTTCGAACACCAAACCTCAAACATGTCAGTGTAACCACATTTGATCTATTATACTAACCCCTCAAATAGTTCATTTCTGAAACTTACAGCAAACGCCAATGATGTACACTGTACATGTACATTCCCTTTAATTGTTCACATCATTGTGCACGTAGAGTATCAGGCAGGCTATAGCTGTGCAGTGAGGCATGCAGAGGGCTGTTATGACAGGAAGACACAGGTTGGCCAGCTCAGGTCACGCAACAACCAATCCTAACAATTCTAGCTTGCCACGCATACTGGGTGGACGGCCCCTCCAGCACGTACTAAGCTCTCCGGGGTTGGGGGGGTGCTGCAATACACTACCGGTATATCATGATTTCAGCATTCAGGCATTAAACCGAAAGGGATTATGGGGTGATTCATATGTCTGGGATGCAGAGAGATGCGGATTTACAACAAAACAGGAAATCATGCATGTAATCATTTTTGCAATTTCTTTCTTGTGCCCTTGTTTTTCTTCAAGCATGCAGTCTGACAGTCAGCATATTGGATCAGTGATAAAGAAGCCTGTTCCTTCGCTGGGGTGAGGCAATATAGGTCAGGGTATAAGCGCTGTGATGATGGAGATTACAGCACACAGTCTGTGCATCAAGTCGGCAGGACTGAAACTTGTGCTTGGTCAGTAATGGCTACAGACAAGAGCTGTCAATGTTAAAGGGAATATACAACATTTGCAAACATCGAAAAATAAAACTACCTAGTTTTTACGAAATACCGTACTAGGATGTTGGTAAATGACAGTCTAAAGCATCCTGTAAAATTATGGCACCTGGTGTGAAGTCATTTTCAAGAAAAGTGGTATTTTGTATAAATTTCCAACGGTGGAACTATTTTGCAACTACTGCTCCAAATTTACTCTTTTTTTCAGTCCAAATTTTGTTTGCTATTGGTTCCATGTTCATGAACGGGTGCAGACCAGCTACATTGGTTTCCTTACCTCACAATTTTCCGGCATCTATAAATTGATACATTTTATCTTAAGTGGAGTCAGGGAACCAGACTACATGAACTTTTTTTGTTTTTCCTGGTTTTTCCAGCATTTTCGAACACAAACCTTCAAACATGTCAGTATAACAATATTTGATCTATAATACTAACCCCTCAAATAGTTCATTTCTGTAAATTACAGCAAAAGCCAATGATGTACATTCCCTTTAATAATGGCTAACACTAATGATCCATGGAATTGATTAAAATCTAATGAGGTTAGACAGTAATGCAGTTTGATATACATGTAGTATCATAAAGATTACAGTTCATAATGTTCCAATTCTCGCTCAGATTTTTAACAAATTCTTTGGGGATAGGGGGTGGGGGAGGAGGTTTTTTGTGATCAAATGAAGTTTGATCCACCAAAAACAATAAATTTGCAGGTAAAAATCAGCAATGGGACTGACATTCACAAATAAAATGAAACAAAAACAAACAAAAGAGCTGGTGTGTTTGTTGAATTACAAACACGAGGTGATCGGGCAGGCAACTATTGCCCAGTTCAGCTGTGAATATTTTAGATCAAAAAATAATCAAATTCAGTCTTTTCCAGTGAAGCAATTTATTTTAATTTGAAAAAAAAATCATTGTTTTGGGGTTTGATAGGTTTCATTCTACATTTTATTGAAACGTTGCTTCCGGTTTGATGACGTACGTAATCAGTTGAAAATGAAAGAAAGCAAATAAATAAAAAAGAAAGATTAATTCAAACCGTTTTAAAATGGTGACCAGGTGGTACCCGATCACCGAATAAAAAATTACAAGAAAAACAGGGGCCATTTAACGTAGATTTACTTTAAATTATCACAAATGTTAATGTCAGATCTATTCCAAGAACATAAAAATAGAAACTACACAAAGGCAAATATCCCCCTTTAATATTGAAAAACACTTTTGTGGAATACAATCTGTGAAATTAACATCAAATTACATGTAAACAGAGAGCTGAAAGTGTGTCTCATTCAGTAGTAGTAACATTTATTTCAATGATGTCATTCATTACAATTATGTACAAACATACATGTATACATTAGAAAAAGTCACTAGTATAATAATATTTGATAGTTATGTACACAGTGATTAATAATAAAGTGTGAAATTAAATGCCAACATTTAGGTATAAGGTTAAGAAGAATGCTTTTGTGCCCTCACCTACGGACAAACATACGACCAAGGGACAAACAAAACAATACGTGAGACAGACAGGACAAGTGTGAGACAAAGGCCTGAATATTAAAAGTGTGTCTGCCCCTTTAATGTAATAAGGCCAAAAAGGGTGTTGCCCTTTTACCATTTTACAGACATATTACCAGACACTGTTCAGAATACAATACAGTGAGAGAGCCGCATGTCTGAATACTTCCTGGAAAAAGAAGGTCCGTGTACATGTAATGTACAATATGAGGCAGAGAGGCATGAAACCGCAAGCGGACTGCAGGGGGAATCCAAACCATACTAACCATAAAAACTTGTTACTCCCGAGAACGCACCCGACTTGCCAATACCCAGTAATAAAGTAGATTTTACATGTTAGTTTTTACGTCAGTGCGAAGTCCCGTGCGGACATCCACTGCTATGTAAAACTTACGTTGTAGTCACATGACTTCCGTGTGGGTCACCAATATTGACCTTTGTAAATTACACATGAGCCATTAATGTAGACCTAACGGTACATGTAATGCTAGACCTGGGATCCTACTATATTTTCAGAGGAGCATTTTTTTTTAAAATGATGACAGGCTTGATTTATGTGGAAAAAGATCTGGCAATGTCACGCAGCACGTGACCAAATCGTGGGAATCGTTCGATAGAAATAACGAGAAGGCATGGACAATGGACTACAAATTCAATTGCGATGAGTTTGGTCAAACATACCAAATCCACGCATAACTTCTCATTTTTTTCCACAACCACATCCCGGTTAAAAGGTCATTAGCAGGACACCCTCATGATAAGGATGAGAGAGGGCGGTACAGTCAAGTTTACCTAACAAATGACTTTTTCACGAGCTGAAATTAATACAACCGCAGATGCCTGGAAGAATAACTGCATGGAAATTGTTAACAATTACTTTTACAAAATGCAAACGCAGATTTTGATGACAGTATGAGCAATATTTGTTATTTGTTGATCGAAATGGCATTGTAAAAATGAACAGTTTTGGGTGCTTAAATGCTTCACTGACACATTTCAGTTTATCTGATCTTAATAAAAATAATAATAATAACAACAGGTTCTTGTGGGATCCTTGTGGGGTCTTGAACATTGAAAACTGAACGTGCTGACAGTCAAAGTTTACAAAAAAAATTATTTTAACCTCTGGCGTGGGGGTTGGTAGTACTCAATTTTGACAAAACAATTTGAGAGAAGGTTGGCATTGGTAAATTATGAGTAGTGACCTGTATTTTGGACTGGTTTTAATCCAGTGAACAAAGATGTATGTGGCAGCATTCTGTATTTCACATATTAAAATCTTTTGTTCTCTTCGCACAACAAATGAGCAAATTTATGTTGGGGATGGGGTGTTGAGTGACTTAATTTTTGTGGTCAGCGTGTAAATGTACGGATTGAGGAAACTGGAAAGTCAATTTTTTTTATGAACTCACTTTTGAATTTTTTGGCCCATCATGTTGTCCACTGTTATTTCCAACTTCAAAAGAGCCAAGTTCACTCAAAACACATTCCCCAACAGTTGGTCCACTATAAATACACATTACATATCTGCCAACACCCGAGATTACATTTGTGTAAATTATTAAATCCTCAATTTACATTAGCCAATCAACAAAGGTACAATCATCACAACACACAAGAAGCACTCTGTAACTAACATGAGCGTTCTCAATCAGGATGGCATTTACAATATGTAGCTATAAAAATGAACGGCACCTAAACAACTTAATAGCTGCAAAAAAAACAATGTTACAAAACCTGTAAACAATTTACAAAACCTGTAAATCAAAAATATCTTTTTTTTATGGCGAGTAAAAGATTTTATGAGAAGAATTCCAACCTTCCGAACACAATAAATTTCAGAGAGCAGACTGTCGACATCCCTGTAAGGGCATCCCTTGTTTTTTCTTTGGTTCTCATTTCCGACCGACCCTATTTTGGGCTACCAATCCAAGGAAAAAAACCACCTTTTTTATTACCGCCAACCTTGTCTGGAACCCTACTAACAAAAAAATAATACTAAATGAAGAAAAACAAAAAAGGAATACAAAATTCAGGTAATTAGGATCTGTGTTATTTGAAAATCTATCGCAAAGGTACTGCACATAGCAACTGGTAGAATCCCAACAGATGGAGAGGATGTGATGGGTGTGCAGAGGGGTGGGCCAGGGAGGGGAGGCGTGATGGGTGTGCAGAGGGGTGGGCCAGGGAGGGGAGGTGTGACGGGTGTGCAGAGGGGTGGGCCAGGGAGGGGAGGTGTGATGGGTGTGCAGAGGGGGGGGCCAGGGAGGGAGGTGTGATGGGTGTGAAGAGGGGGGGCCAGGGGAGGGGAGGTGTGATGGGTGTGCAGAGGGGTGGGCCAGGGAGGGGAGGTGTGATGGGTGTGCAGAGGGGTGGGCCAGGGAGGGGAGGTGTGATGGGTGTGCAGAGGGGTGGGCCAGGGAGGGGAGGTGTGATGGGTGTGCAGAGGGGTGGGCGAGGGAGGTGTGATGGGTGTGCAGAGGGGTGGGCCAGGGAGGAGGTGTGATGGGTGTGCAGAGGGTGGGCCAGGGAGGGAGGTGTGATGGGTGTGCAGAGGGGTGGGCCAGGGATGGGAGGTGTGATGGGTGTGCAGAGGGGTGGGCCAGGGAGGGGAGGTGTGATGGGTGTGCAGAGGGGTGGGCCAGGGAGGGGAGGTGTGATGGGTGAGCCAGGGAGGGGAGGTGTGATGGGTGTGCAGAGGGGTGGGCCAGGGAGGGGAGGTGTGATGGGTGTGCAGAGGGGTGGGCCAGGGAGGGGAGGTGTGATGGGTGTGCAGAGGGGTGGGCCAGGGAGGGGAGGTGTGATGGGTGTGCAGAGGGGTGGGCCAGGGAGGAGGTGTGATGGGGGGGCAGAGGGGTGGGCTGGGGGGGGGGGGTGTGATGGGTGTGCAGAGGGGTGGGCCAGGGAGGGGAGGTGTGATGGGTGTGCAGAGGGGTGGGCCAGGGAGGGGAGGTAAGATGGGTGTGCAGAGGGTTGGGCCAGAGAGGGGAGGTGTGATGGGTGTGCAGAGAGGTGGGCCAGGGAGGGGAGGTGTGATGGGTGTGCAGAGAGGTGGGCCAGGGAGGGGAGGTGCAGAGGGGTGGGCCAGGGAGGGCCAGGAGGGAGGTAAGATGGGTGTGCAGAAGGGGAGGTGTGATGGGTGTGCAGAGGGGTGGGCCAGGGAGGGGAGGTGTGATGGGTGTGCAGAGGGGTGGGCCAGGGAGGGGAGGTGCAGAGGGGTGGGCCAGGGAGGGGAGGTGTGATGGGTGTGCAGAGGGGTGGGCCAGGGAGGGGAGGTGTGATGGGTGTGCAGAGGGGTGGGCCAGGGAGGGGAGGTGTGATGGGTGTGCAGAGGGGTGGGCCAGGGAGGGGAGGTGTGATGGGTGTGCAGAGGGGTGGGCCAGGGAGGGGAGGTGTGATGGGTGTGCAGAGGGAAGGGCCAGGGAGGGGAGATGGGAGGGATAAATACATGTAGTAACACAGGTGGCCCTTTGAGAACACTTTTAACATGAAGGCCTGATGTAAAAACTGGTTTGGTTTTAGCCCACATGAAGCTTTATTAGGCTTTAAGCTGATGTGACTCTTGTAGTTGACTTTACTTCCATATTGCCCTATGAAAATGCAGACAGTCGGTCGTGATCATCTCCCAGCATTATCCTACAATGTGCCTTAGAATGCATTAAATGGCACTTCATTCACAAATTACAAATAAAAATCACTGAGAAACTAGGCAATAAACAGCATCCCTGAACAGTCAACAAGGCAAACTTGTCTGTTCATATGCATCAAAGCATGACATAATACTAATATGATCCAGTCAGGGTTTTCTTTAGTGTTTAAAGGGAAGATACAACATTTGCAAACATCAAAAATCGAAATGATCAAATTATCACGAAACATCTTACTGGATTGCTAGGGAATGACAGTCTAAAGCATCCTGTAAAATCATGGCACCTGGTGTGGCGACATTTTCAAGAAAACCTGTATTTTTTCAAAGCTGGTCGGCCAACCAGTGTTGGAGAAATCTGGCTTATTTTCAAAAACTGCTCCTAATTTTTCATATTTACTAATTTAGTTATTCTGCATTTCCTTTGCAATTGATTACACACCTGTGAAGGGGTACAAGCGTGCTAGACTGATTCTCTGACCTTACAATTCCCCAAAGTCTACAAATGGCTCCGTTTCATCTTAAGTGGGGTCAGGGAACCAGACTACAAGAACATGATTGGTTTTCTTGGTTTTTCCAGCATCTACAAGCCCAAAACGTGAAACAAGTCAGTTTAACAATATTTGGAATAACATTCTAATCCTCCAAATCCATTTATTCCTGAAAATTGCAGCAAAAGCAAATGTTATACATTCCCTTTAAGTATTGCTGTTTTGATGCACAGTTGGTGTAGTTGAAATGCCGCATTGCCCTTTTAACCTTTTGAGGTCAAAAATACTTTACAAAAATAAATTGTCTGTACAAGTCTACTCTATGCATCAATAGTGAAGGAGAGTACACAAAGCATACCAGGCCAACTTCACATTTTGGTGTGTTCCATTGCTTCATTGTACCTTCTCTGACACAGACTCGCTAAAATTGACTCGTTAATTCACTGTGACTTTCAGACACAGTTATCAGAGAAAACAATAAAAATTGTATTCATAAGTATCTGGGACAGTTAAACCATTTCTATTAGTCAAGAGTTTTTCTCACTTGAGGTTTAAAACCACTGTTTAAACATAACAAAGATGTCTTTAAATCTGTTTGCACGAACCCACTCTGCGCCACACGCATGCACTAAACGTCAGGAAAAGTCTACATACATGTAGTTCCTAGTTAGTACAACTGCATGCCAGACGCATATTTGGCTCGAAACATTGAAAACAATAACATAAAATGATGTGCACAATAGAAATAGCCCAATTTGGATAGCACAGCATAAAATGGTAGAACCAAATTGTTGGACGTATGTCAACTCTTCCACTTTCTTCAGGAATATTGAGTGAAAGGGTATTTTTCGATGGGAATAATACCGTAGCGTGATTGGGTTGTTGAAAACTTAGTTATAATAATAATTAATAATAATAATTTGGGAGGCTAATCATCCTTACTCGCAGCTGGTATGCTGAATTGCGAAAGACACGGCTACAACATGGTTGGGCCACTGGCACGTAAAGGCGCATTATATCATATGGCTGCCAGCCAAATCGACCCATATATGACCAGGGAGCACAGCCAGAGATCGTAAGGGTTTGATTTTTTCCGGAGGGAGGAAAACCGGAGGGCCTGGAGAAAAACCCTCGTGGCACAGGAGAGAACCAACGCACAAGTCTACTCACATGCGATCCGCGGCCAGGATTTGAACCGTGGTCACCTTGGTGAGAGGCGAGCGCTTTACGCACAAGCCACTCATGCCACCCAACTTTAAGGAACTAGTTGCCAATAATGGCCCTTCCACACATTTGTACACGTACAGTCACTGCTCCAATTACACTATTATCACCTTATTAAAACTGATTATAAAATGACAACAACTCCTCAAAACCCCCAAAGGGTAAAAATTGTTCTGACTATACATGCCCAAAGTAGTAAGACACTGTGACAGAAACAACACCAGTTTTTCCCCTGGCCAGACTCCAGCCAGCATTGCACAATATACAGTTTCCCCAAGTCTAGACATTTCCTAAGTGACTTAGGGGTCTTGTCAGAAAATCTGTCTGACAGTCACTGCAGATATGACAATTAAACCATGGACGTTATTAATGCTCACAAGCAGACAAAACTACAAAAGAAAAAATACTGGCCAGCTACAGAGCCATTTTCTCCTTTCATACTCTAATGAGCAGCCAAAGATGATTAACAGGCTTTCATGCATGGCCTAATCACTTTCTCTGGCAACAGCTGAGTTTCAGAATGTACGGTTCCTTCTACATGAGTTCATACTTTTGTAATTTGAACATAAAATTTACAAGCTCAATAAACTCAAAATGCAAAATATATGAATAATGTGAAACGACCTGGCCTTACACCATATGTGGTTTGTATCTTAATAGCCATAACCGGATACGTGACATGTATGTAAATCCAAATTGTTATCGTTTAACTTTATTAAATGATACAAGACCTTTTTTCTTTTTTCATTAACATGAACTACTGGTACATGACTTGAAGCCAGACTGCTGCATTGACAAAGTCAATCATCATTGCTAAATGGTATCAATTGTTGTACATGTATGTACATGTACATGTAGATAATTCAGACATGCAGGTTGGTTAGCTACAATATACAATTTAAGTAGGCCACTCCTGACCTTGGCCATAATTGGGTCACATGATGAATAAGGGTAACAACAAACTGTCGTACCTGACCCCACATCTGGAGGTCAGGAGCCTTTGTTTCCTTCGTTCTGGCACTGGATTTTTTCTTTGAGCTTATTTCAAGTGCAGCTATTCCACACGGGGCAGTTTTAAGTCTGACAAGGTTATTTTTTTAATTGATTCAAAATGAGCATGTTGATGGTTCTGGGTGCACTTTCTGAGAGGGGAAGTGAGTGACTTTTTCAGGGAACCTTAAAAAGTGTCCTCTTTTTCACAGCTTTTTAGGCAAGGTGATCCACAGATTGCACATGTCGCCTTTTTTGGCGGTTGTTCCCTATATGTTATGTGTTGTAAAAAAAAGGAGGTCAAATTTCGTGTATTTTTAAACAATGACCTCAAATGACCCCTAGATGACCCTGAACTTCCAATTTTGGAATAGTTGTCATGAACCCCCATCCAAGGATCACTCCATCCAAGTTACATTAAAATCCATCAAATTCTGTAGACAAACAAACAAATTTGAACAATGACCCCTAATGAACCTACATGACCTTTGACCTCAGTAATCCGAAGAAAAATTGTGTCTTCCCACCACCCAAAGGCGGGCCTAAGACTTTGACACAGTGCATCCTTCAAAATCAGCCACACATTTTTGCCATACAGACCCAATCCAGCAAAATCCTCCATTTTGCAAAGAGCACTTTGCAGGATTTGGGAAGGTTAGGGTTAATTACAATTTTAAGGCATTAAACATCATACACGTAGTGAGTACATTCATGGTCCTACATTATGCGTATTGGTGTACATGCATGCAATACCTTTTGATCAATCTAACACAGTAACAACTCTACATTTATCTCATAGGTCAGACCTTTTTTTCCTTATATTCTCCTCTTTCTTAAATACACATTCTTGCCTGGACAGTCTCAACAAACAAGATGATTTGTAAACTGTCTCCAAAATGTGGTCTAAACACTAGCATGTCTGGAGGAATTTTTGTAGCAAGAATTGTTATGTCTTCATTTTGCAGAGGTACATGGGTAAGAAGGGTGGGAGCAATATCTCAGTAAATATCCTAACAAGCATTAATGCATAAACATGGCAAAATATTTAGATGGAAAAATGCCAGAAGAAAGTAAGTGGCCTTCAGTTTGATAAAGAATCTTTTAAAGTTTGGAAACATTACAACTTGATATTTGCATGAACTGAACCCACCTTCTGCAAAGGTCACGGGGCAATGATCAAGAATGCAAAGTGACTATTTTGGCGAACACATTTTTGTTTGGTTTTTGCATCATGGCATAATGGCAACAATCCTGCATCAGGTTTTAACATACTGTACAATAAAACTGTTGAGGTGTTATAGCATTCACTGAGTTAAAGAGGTTGTGGAATGCTCGAAGACATTTCCGTCATTTTTCGGGTATATGTAGCCTAAGGTGTGATGAAATAAAAACGACTATTGTTTTATAAACATATAAATGCACGTTACAAAAGAATGGGAGTTTGTCATTATGATATGGGTCTACTCTACAATAAAAAAAATATAAAAAACAAAACGACTTTCAGCATTCCACAACCTCTTTAACTTTATTACATGTACAGTACGAAGTTGTATTGGATATGTCTTTTCCCATCTTGAATTGCTCATGCAGTATTGTACATGTACGTATGTATGCATGCACTTACTGGCAGATGTTGAGTGACATTCATCTTATCAAAATGGCTTTTAACACTAAACGGACAATGACGGTTTTGTGACAATTTTAAAGATCCACTTCATATTTCCTCGCTAACCTCATAAAAAAAAAACACCTTTCATATCCCACATGAATGTGCCTGCGAGTGCTCACCGTGAATGTCCCATTATACTGAGCTATAAATACTCCGCCACCTGGCATTCAATAACATTCCATTGTGTCTATTTGTTTTGTCTGTGCCAGACACTCTTATTATCCCACAAGTCTGGGCTTTACGCCAACAGCCAACATGGCCTCATTCTCACCAGAAGCATCATAGTCTTTTGACATTTTTTTCGCCTGCAGCCAGCCTACTCTTCACTCAAAAATGGGAGGGTTTCTCTTTGTTCTGAATTTGTTTTAATTTTTGAACTACTTTTTAATCAAAACATGGTTTGTTGAACTCAGACCCCATCCCTTACCCCCAATCTGGCTGTTTATTGATAGATTTGTTGGCATTGGCAATGAATATCCATGCTCAATAAACCTCCATCATTTCAGTCTAACTGGACATCGAGTTTCGGTATCATTCTGTATAATTCATAGGGTGACCTGTGAATTGTCTGTGAACGGTCTGTGTACATGTACGGTACTTTATCTATAGGCCTAAAGCATAAATGCACGCTCAATGTAAAAGTGAGTTTTTTAGCCCCGATATTGAAATTCAACATTTCCCTGTGTCCATCCAAACTTTGTAAAATTTGTGTCAACACTTGCATAAAACATCGGCTAAAGAAACCCATAAATGCTCAACATGCATTTCATTTACTTCACTCAAAACTCAGTAATGAGGAACAGCTCCAGATCAATGGTAAACCCATCTACCCAAATCCACATCCCTCCCAAAACCCACAACACACCCTCCTCAGATCATGCATAAAGATGAGGCTCCTCCAGTGCATTTATAACCTCCTATGTTTACACTCCATCAAGGTCACCTTCAGTCATGATAAAACCATGGAAAACAAAAACGAATCGAGATAAGATTTGAAGGTTTGCATGGTGGAAAGATACTAAGACAAGTTTGCGGTAGCACCATGTGAATAAATCTCTTTTGTGAGTATGTGTGGTTCTGAAAAGAACCGGAGGGACTCAACGTTTCGAACAGTATGCTCTGCCCGTCGTCAGGAGAATGAGGGATTCCAACGATGATGCGATGTTATAAGGATGGGTGCAGTGAGGCGTGAGCATACTGTTCGAAACGTTGAGTCCCTCCGGTTCTTTTCAGAACCACACATACTCACAAAAGAGATTTATTCACATGGTGCTACCGCAAACTTGTCTTAGTAAAAATGAATTGGGAAAACTTTTATGGTAATCTACAAAATATGACACTGTGTGTCACCTCCCCCTCCCCAAACACTGATTTAGCAGCCACCACCCCCCACGAGGCCTTGTCTGAGGACTGATCAAACCCTCTTCAGTTCCCTCTCCATACTTCCTAAGCCAAACTAAACAGTAAGTGTTACTCAATGTCCTGTTTTTTCCCCCTCAACAACATAGCCCAGACAATTCACAAACAAAGCTTGTTTGCTTAGGACCTATGATCATGTCAACACCAACATATCAGGTACTGGTACCAACCCAAACCCGGTATGCTGTATCTCTTCCTCCCCTAAAAAAAAAGACACTTGACACCCCCCCCAAAAAAATAAATAACGGTTAGAGAAAATACAACATTTGCAAACATAAAATTATGGCACCTGGTGTGAAGCCATTTTCAAGAAAAAATATTTTAGATATTATACATTTCAACGCTGGCCACCCAACCTAACTAACCTAACTATTATTTTCAATTTTCAATTTTTTTTCATTTTTTTTTTTTTTTTTTTTTTTTTTGTTTTGTTCCTATTTCACATTCATTCTTGAGGCCAGGTAGGCCAGCTCTCCTGCTTCACTTATTTTTTTTATTTTTTTTTTGATCCATTTTCTTGGAGTCAGGGAGGAACCAGACTACTTGAATATTTTTGTTTTTCTTGGTTTTTTCAGCATTAACACAAACATGTCAGTGCAACAATGTCACAATATTTGATACTAACCCCTAACCCCCCAAATAGTTCCTTTCTGAAAATTACAGCAAAAGCCAATGATGTACATTCCCTTTAACAGAACATTTCTTGAAGTTCAAAAACATGTTTTGTTTAACCCTAAAGATCCCACAAGATTAATTTATCAATTTGGAAAAGTCATAGACAAACAGATAACGAACCATTTATTTTTTAGACTGAGAGTCCAACGGTCTTCACACTTTTGTGGACTAATGTTTACACATTAAATTGCGTCCTCTTAACATTAAAATGTGACAACTTTGTAATAAAAAATAATGTATGCATCCTGTCTCCAGACACTTGAACCCCTCCCCCCAAAAAAGATACTGCGACATACCAGCAATAATGTCTGAAAATGATACTGTACGTGTATTCATATGTTAATAGGCTCACAGAGTTTCAGCTCATTTAATCTTTGTAATTCATTGTCAACTTTCATGATGAAATATTCTGTATAAGTGCATGCAGTGAGAAATTTGCCATGTGTCATAAAATGTGGGACACTTAAAACATTTTGCAACCAATCGTAAAAAAATCAATATATACTTTTAGTGGGGTTTTACCATAAACTGTTGTGTTTAAAACCTTTGCAGGCATTCACAGAAGTATTTTATGGATTCTACACTGTATATCGTCATGTCAGTGGAAAAACGTAGTTTATTCAGCTTTTTGTGTATTTTTGTCACCTATAGATTCTTACAGGAAAATTTCATTGAAAAATATTGTGTCATTTTAAGGTCATATCTCCATTGCGGGCCTTATGTCCATGCTAAAATGTTGAATTTCACAGCTTCTCAATTCCAAATGCCATTGTCGTGTTTTTGCAAAACGGTCGTATGTTAAAATTTGTCAAAATTCACATTCTAGTATGATATGACATCAATTCCGTTTGTTTCTTGCATTTTTTCAAGCCAAAAAATCAGAATTAGAAAAAAAGTCAAATTAAATTTTTTTGGGTAATGAAAAATGAATAAGTGGACATTTTTTTATGCAAGAAATATTAATTAAACTGAAGAGTATTCGTACACTGAATAAGTTGCTATTAGGAATTATTAACAATATCCTTAGAAAAGCTAAACACAATCATGTTGTTCCATTCCAAGATGTTTTGGGGTTACAGTAAAAATATTTCGAAATTTTAACCGATTTTAACTTTTTAAGTCCTGCTCGGGAAATGTATGAATTTCATGCTCAAGTAAATGGGACGTTGGTGTGTGTTTATACAAAAACATCGTATCTCGACGAGATACAACATTTTGACAAAAAGATACGTAGCCCATCGTCTGAAGCTAAAATGTCGTATGTTGATCTCATTCCTTTAAAGTCTGTTTTATCTCAAATCACAGGGGATAACAAAGACCTGAACAAATTGAACAAGCTTCTGAATAAATTATCTTTCTAAAGTTATCTTTTTATTTAATGTGCTGTACAAAATTAACTGAGCTACCGCAAACTAAATGCATTTTTTTTTCAAAAAGACTGAAAACCGAGATACAATTTTTTGCACAGACACGACAATATTATCTTTATTTGAACTATTATTTATTCACCCATCATTAAAACGTACATTAGTGAAATTGGAAGAAAGCTGGCGTGATCAAGCGTGGTATTCATACACGTGAGTGTTATTTTGCCACGTCATGAATCAGTAAATATTACAATAGGGACATGTTCAAATTTCCACTGGAACAGAAACTGTCTTTCAAGTTGAACCAGTTTTTATCATGTGAGTCCACTTCATCAGGTGTGTAGTTTTGGTCAGATCTCGTTTAACAATGTTACTATCCATCGGTCCTTCTGATTTGAAAATCACAGGCGTGTGGGAAAAAGGCACACCTGGATTTTTCTAGGTGTGTGTTTTTTCTAGGTGTGTGTTTTTTCTAGGTGTGTGTTTTTTCTAGGTGTGTGTTTTTTCTAGGTGTGTGTTTTTTCTAGGTGTGTGTTTTTTCTAGGTGTGTGTTTTTTTTTTAGGTGTGTGTTTTTTCTAGGTGTGTGTTTTTTCTAGGTGTGTGTTTTTTTTCTAGGTGTGTGTTTTTTCTAGGTGTGTGTTTTTTTTCTAGGTGTGTGTTTTTTCTAGGTGTGTGTTTTTTCTAGATGTGTGGTTTTCTAGGTGTGTGATCTGTGGTCCAGGGAAATTCAGGCGTGCAATTATTCACACTTCTCGGGAAGCTTTTAGGTGTGCGATGGTGTGGGGGTGTGATCGCCTCAAAACAGAAGGACTGTCATCCATACAATGGTTTCCAACGTCAATGGTTTGTAATCCGAGTAATGAACATACTGCATTTCATTACATGTGCAGATAAAAATCAACGTCACGTCTGGTTTGATGTTAACTTGACATTTGGACGCGCAACATTGGCACATCTAATTGCTACCGTACCATTACTTGTGCAAAATAATACTCCAGTCAAATCATTTTAAAACCACCCAAATTACTTCACTTACTACACCTTCCTGTCCAAAGAGTGTTTACAATTAATTTGTTAAAAATTCTCATTACTAGTTTTCAAAAAAAAAAAAAACACTTTCAAATGAAGTGTTGGACCCCCTACATGTAGTACCGTACTTCCTCAGGACTACCCTGCTAAATCCTGTTAAATCCCTGTTCAATCCACTGTGCCTCATTTTCAGTTGTCCGTTCAATCCAACGGAGTCCAACAATGCATTATAATGCAGTTCAGTTGCCTGCTGAATCCAACATTTTGCATCAGGAATGTATACACGGGGTTAACTGCTCAATCCAACAGGCTCCATCGGGTATGTCGACATAGTTGGATCCTGTTGGATTCAGCAGGGTTAGGGTCAACACAAAAAATGTTCTGTACTTTTGACTGAGAACGCCAGTCTTCATCAGCTGGACGACCCAGTTATTGAATCCTTGACCTTGCAGTCATGTGATCTGCAAGGTCACTGAGTCAACATCCAGGTCATCCCGCTCATGAAAACAGTTCAGAATACTTCAGGGCAATTCCACGGTTACTCACGTTACAGTTTTGATGTACTTTTGAGTTTCCTTGGGCTGTAATTACCTTTAGAAAAAATTATTAATAACTGTTATAGTAGAGTAGTAGAGACCTAGACTAGACCTACCTAGCAAAGATGACATCCAGAAAAATGTGTTATGTATGATAAAAAACAGTTACAAAATCAGTTAGTTACGTTACAAAAAATGCAACGTGATTATTTTGTTTATCTTGTTTATATAATATATATAAGTTACACTCAAATGTTACGAGTAACGAACGTGTTAACCGATTTTTATCATCTTATTTATCATTATCTGGATGTCATCTTCTGGATGTCATCTTTGGTGCTAACTAGTCTCAGGTCTACTCTATCTACCATGGGGGATAAGTAACTATAAAGCAAAGCCCAAATCAAAACCAAAAAAAACTACAATGAAAATGCCAACCCCTTCAGATCAAAACTTAACACTCAATTTGAGATCAAAGTACCCACGTAAATGTTGATGAACTTAAATTGCTAACCGAATCTTACTTACCATCATGGTGAGTGGAATTCCTATCTTGTAGCGTTGTGGTTATGTCGTCAGCACCTGGTGTAGTAAGAACACTGCGGTCGGATGTCTTACGGACGTCTCGCACTAGTGGGTAGGACTCCTGATATTTGGCCTTTCTTCCTATTTATTACAACAAAAAAATATAAAAGGTACGTTATAAAAATTTGTCTGGTTTTAGTTCATTACACATGTAATTGTTGACTGCTGTGATGTGGGATATGACGTTTTTAAAGGCTTAGGGTGCTATGCGCCCCGAGGGGGTTAAAAACGGCATATTCCTCATCACAGCAGTCGACAATTGTTTTGTTGTATCACCAATAACTCAAAAAGATATATGGTTGTAAATTACTGTGTGAGAAATAAATTAAATCACTGCGATGTAACCTTTGATAACTGAAGGTTCTGATGTCCTGCCGGACATGAGACTGAGCGTTTGATGTTGCAGTTCTCATTGCGCAAGGATATATAAAGTCTAGGGGCTAGACGTTGTTTGTTTGATACTCAATAACCCGCGGCCGCGATAACCCACCGCCACAAGAGGGCGTCATCACGACCGACCAAATCGCCCACGAACCCCTGAGAAACAACGTCTAGGCCAATTGCTTAAATTTCCCCCGAAAAATTGGGAAAACTAGTGCGCATGCGCTACTTCTGCAGGCAATTACGGCCCATTCTCAGTCTCACGCATACTTCACACCACAAAAGAGCTGACCAGTGAAGTTGCACTAAAGTCCTGCTGCATCTTGTGCGCTACTGGAAGACATTTAAGAGTTTGGTTCAGAATTACTGAACGACGCGTGGAGCATCCCTTAATGTGAATGTGTGATCTCTAACTGTAAAACTTGGTGGCGCTAACATTCTGACATTTTAGGCGATGTTTGTATTCATTAATAATGGCTGTTGGACAAACGAGGCGTCGGGATATGAGGCGTCGGACTCATGAGGCGTTGGACTTTTGGACCGAAATAAAAGTAAATTGAATTGTCGGACCTGTGAGGCATCGGACCTATGAGGCGCCAGACCTATGGGGCGTTTGATTTGCGGGCGTGAGCTTAACGGGCGTATAATTTTCACTGCAAAATAAAAATGAGAAGACCTGCATGATTTTTTCCGTAATTTTTTTCTCAACTTATTATTTTCCAGTTTTGTATTACGTTAGAAATATCTACATTTTAAAACAACTCTTAAAGTCGTACATGGCATCCAACCCCCTCCCCCTGTTGTATGTATTATATGACGATGAACATGTTGAAAACTTCGGAGCTCCTTACATGTACAGGTAACTTGGACATCCACATGCTGATTATAAACATTAATGTGATCCTGACATACATACACGTATTTATGTGTAATGTGCCAATAATGTTTACAGCAACATTCTCAGGTCACAATAATGATGTACAATGTCAACAGTTAATGCTTTCTTCGTTGTTGACACTGTGTGCAGCACTGAAAGTCATTTGAATACAACAGCGATACTTTGGCCATTCCTATGTCACTGATAAACTCAACATTTTGTTAATCCAGACTTCTATTTCACTAGGCATGTAAATTACAGATATTCCAAGCAATCTTTTTATTTACACCTACTAGCGGGATGCCACGCTAGCTGGGTGGAGTCATAAAGTTTGTACTGTTTGCAGGTTTTAAAAAGTTGTAAGTGGAAACGAATGTTCAAAATTAAGATTTGAAAACATCTCGGGTGAACGAAAGTGCAGATATTTTGTGGAAAACGATTTGTAACAGACAATGGGTGCTGTGTTGTCAGATCGACAGGCAACTACCGGGAGACTTTTGCATGTGATAAGGCCCAAAGTACTCATTATCCCCTCAAGATTATCCCCTCAAGAATATCATTTTTCATCATCAACGTTATGGTTTGCGTAATAGCGATACGTTTTGGATTGTTTTCATAGAGATAATGCTTTAATATTTCATTATTCAAAGTCTCAAAGAAACAAATTTGCCAAAGAAGCAAAACAAATTCACATGCCAACAGTGACTTCAGAGGATGTGAAATCGGAGCATATTTAAGGACCAGCATAAAATGCTTTGCACACTCCTGACAAAAAACGTGACACACAGACATCAGACAAACATCAGACAGACATCAGACAGACAGACAGACAGATCTTTTAATATAGGATGAACACGGTCCCATTATGTCAAACTACCGTACTACCGGTACACAGGAAAATGAAATGCACTAGAAATATTAACTTTGCCAGTCACAATGTTCTGTCCTCATGTGATTTTCTCTGAATTAAAAAAAAAAATATTGCCAGATCCCAGTGTTTCCTCTGCCCATTCAAACGTGAGGTGGCCCACCTCGCTACTTTCAGTGACCACCTCACTCAATTTTTTCCAATATCACCACTCGCTGTGAAGATTTACAATAACGGAAATATCAATTGAAAAAAGATCATTTTGTGTTTTCTTTTCTTTTATATATTTTTATAAGAGATTTCACTTTGTGTTTTCATATGCATGAACGACCAAGGCTTGAAAGCTGAAACTTGAAAAAAAAGCTGAAAAAGCCCCTTGCTCTGTTCATGTACAGACATACGTGTAGCTCTTTTAGTTCTCCCTTTTTTGAAATGTAAAGTATCAGCTGCAATGAGTGATTCTGTACCCAGAATGTTGTGACCACCCTGCCCATTATTCAGGACAGACAACTAACCACAAACCAGACATATTTCTAGGAAAAAAAGAAACTATCAGACTGTAGAGCCAGCTGTGGGTTGATGGGGGTGCAGTCAGTTCACGATAAGAAGGGCGGAATTTAATCATGTTCCTTCTCTGTCTCGGCTACCTTGCCAGTGAGCAAGAAGGGATATTTCCCAGTAGGGGAGTCAGAATGTCAAGACTGATAAATGGTTACTGCCTGTGGGAACTCAGTCACTCACCAGTTTTTTTAACTTTAGAAAAGGGGCAATTAAGGTCTGGGGCATTGTGGTGGTGTTTTATCCTCTTTCAACGCATGAAATATGGGAACAAACTTCATGAAAACATTTCACATTGAGTGACCGGCTCCACAATAAAAAGGGTATTATGTCGCGCTGAGCATTATTGTGTAATGGCCCGCTCAACATTGAGGGGGTGAAATTTTGTCAAAATGTGACTCTCTTTTTTTTTATCATGAATGACATCTTTCATACCTACAGTTTCAGGTTTCATTCACAGAAATGTTGATTTTGATGAACAAAGGTGAAAAAAAACCCAACCATTTTGTGTGCATCATTCTGTTGTTCTACAACAACGCCAGCTATTTCAAAGCCTGTTTTCTCAGTTGTGTAATTTGAATTCCAAGGAAGTTATTAATGTGCAAATACATCATATCTCCAGACTGGAAGAGGCTATGGAGCTCTATTTTATATCAAATGAAAGCTTACATTGTGGGCATTCCAACCCTGTATAACTAAGTTTCACTCTTTTGCAACATAATACCCTTTTTTGTGGAGCCGGTCACATTGAACATTACATGCAAGTAAAAAGGAATTTAATCCTTAAAATCAAAACCTGTATTTTTAACTGTTTATGTTTTGCACAGGTTAACTTCTGGTTTGATGACATCATGGCAATGAGAAAGCCCCGTTGCACAATTCATTTTTATTCCATCTCCAATACTTTCAACAATAACTTCCAGTTAGGTCTCAAATTTTGATTCTTTAAAAATTTTTTTTATTTATTATCTCTCGAGTGTTTTATGCATTTGGCAACATTCTGATGATTTAACCTTCCTTCCTTGACATTAAAGGGCCTGTGACATGGATTTTACTTGGGAAAATATTTTTGGGCAACTTTCTTCTCCTCTTAAATGTATGGAAACTATTTGACATCCCTTTTTGGTTAATTTTATTGCAGAGTGCACTTCTTTAAACATTAAAACAAAATGTCCCATGCTTTTCCTGACAAATGAGGGCGCTGCTGCTGTGATGTCATTTCAGGAAGACACTGTTCAGTTTAGAGGTTTTCTGTTAAAATTGTAAACCCAAAATTTGCTCATTGAAAACAATTTTTTTCTCACCGGCCTACTGTGTCATGTACTGAAACAACAAATCACCAAAGAAAAGAAAATTTACGACAGCAAAATATCAAAAATTCTGTCAAATGTTTGTGCCGAAATAGCTGTAACATTGAAGTTTCTGCCTGAAATGGCGTCACACTTTTGCTCATGACTATGCAAATGGCGTCACACTTTTGCTCATGAATATGCAAATTCTCATTAGCATAGAAACCAAAAAGGCACCAAAAAGCCCATAAAAATAGCAAAATAAAAATTGAAAATAAGGTTAAATGGGACACAAAGGTGTATTTACACGTACAAGGACTGCATTAAAAAAAATTACATTACATTTGATCTTAAACTGCTGGTTATTTGTATAAGATTCGATTATGAACCCCTCATAAATGTATTCACATAAGCTGTCAAAACTAGCTGAATTTGGGCAATTCACAATGCAGTGCGCCACCAAGAGTTAGCCACGAAGAGTTCATTTTCCCCAGTGCATTGTGGGAGATGGTCGACAAATTCACAGCACGGGACATTTGAAATTGTTTGTTTTTCCAGTCAGTAGTTTCATAAAGGTATACATCCTTTGAGTATCTGTTTGCCCTTTTGTTTTCTTTTTATCAATGTGGTGTTTTTTGTGAGGCGGCAGAACGCTATGCCCCAATCTATAACAAATTAGCTCAAGTTGTCTACTGACACTTATTCAAATGGGCCATGTTTTGTCGACCGTAAACTAGAAAAATGGACTCTCCATGGCAAACTCTTGGTGGCGCACTGCATTGTGAATCGCCCGAATTGTAGGGCTTTTTTAGAGCGACTTTTTCCTACGTAGCAGGGATGACACTCCTTTTGTGTTTGTGTGGAGAAATACATGCTCAACACCTTATATGTAGGTACCAATTGGTCCCGAGGATCCAATAAGGAATACTGTCCAATTCACAAGGAGAGTGGCAGAGTCTATTACTTTTGAACAGACCAATTCTGTACTGCCTTAGATTGGGATTCAAGTCCTGCAGAGTCTCAGATTTCACAAAAAAAACGTCACAAAGATTTTTAAGATCAATGACAACTCAGTTATTTATCGTATGTCAGACATTCGCACAGTTTGGTGCCACACACCCCGCTGGCCTCTTCAACACCACTGAGCAGCAGTTCATTCAAGTCGGTGACTGCTCTATGTTCCGACACCCCTATGTTCCGACAACCTAGATTGTGTTACTCCCGGTTAGGGTTAGGGTTAGGGTTAGGGTTAGGAATAGGAATATGTGCAGTCGGAACATAGGGGTGTCGGAACATAGAGGTGTAACCATTCAAGTCAAGTTGAGTTCCCTTGATCTTCCCCAAGATGAACATTTTACTCTTTGATACAAAAACCAGTTCAGAATGGGTGGCAACTTGTCACATTGTATGCCTCGATAAACATGTATACATGTACATGTACATTGCTGGGAAGAAAATTGGCCCAGTGCCTACCTGATCATCCAGCAGTCCCCATAGAAAGCAAAGTTACCTGTCCTGACAGAGGGAATACACAGCTGAAACAGAATCCTGTATGTATCCACTACACAAGTTTGGATTGTGTATAGCCTTCACGATGCCAGAAGGCACGTTCCTGTCTGTCTGACCATGAGGGTCATGGGCAAAAATTGTACATTACTCATGATGCACATGTACATTGCATGTGCAGTGTGTGGTGTTTACATGTATGTGGTGTTGATGTGCTTGTACTCATGGTCCCCCCAGAAGGACACACTCACAGCTATTTCAGCAGCGCCCTCTTGTGTCTGTGTACAGTACATGTGTTGACTCTTATATTTATTCTTTTGATGAGCATCAGAGGGAACCTTTGGCAAAAATGTGTCAGTGACAATAATATTAGAAACATTATTTTCCGTACCTTGACGAGTAATGTACGCAAAGTCAACACAATATGTTTACATGAAAAATGGACCAGACAAAATTGATCCCAATCAGCACATTAATGTCTTTTGAAAGATCCCATCTACACTTTGATCATTAGTCACGATAAGAATCTTTTCAAAGAAAAAACAAACGAAACAAACGTTGTGCATTTGAAAAATAACACATGGGCAAGTACAAAGTTCCACACGACTGTAGCAAAAAAAGAACCTGGTAAATTCAAAAGACAGAATTATGAGCCATGAAAAGGAAGAAAATTATACAACAGAACAGGTCCAATGAGAATAAATAGCACATAAAATCCTTTTCAAGGAGTAAAATAGGACTTTCACAAATTATGAACATGTACATGTATCTTCTAAAAAGAATGTCGACATTTCTTTCATTAAGGACAAACTTCATGTACATGTACATGTTTCGCTTCCTGCTTTATTCATAACATACCGGTGTAGCATGAATTTAGGTTTTATGAAATACGGACTCATTGGTGGTATTGCGCATGCTCATGCATAGATAATTAGGAGAGGGACCGGTCACGTGAGAGGGTTTAACCAATAAAAGGGAAAAAAGAGTCCGATTTTCATACGAGTCCGATTTTCATATGACACCAGTACTGGTACATGTAATACTAAACTTTATCAAAAGATTCTCAACTTAACTTAATTGCGTCCGTCTCATAGAGAAACTAAATTGCCTGAAAAATATTCACATTAGGTCTGTCCAAGTGCGTTGACAAAAATAAAATGTTGGACATTGTGCTGTTACATGTACAAAAAACTTGAATAGTGTGGGATGTTTGAGATTGCCATGTTAACAGATTAAAACATCTTAGTGGTCTTAACTTCTTGTTACTTTGATACGGAAATATATGCTTTTTGTCTGTGCAAACCATGTTCACTATTACCTATTTGATCAAGTATTCACTTAATATATATCAATGGACATGAATTCTGGGCATGTGCATTTTCAAAGAAATAGTTTAATAATCGCCTTTGCAGTGATTTGTCTCAAAAACCATTTTGTATCAAATTTGAGAGCATGCATAATGGCAGCTTAAGACTACATGCCCAAACACTGCATGCTTTCAGCACAGCGCCCTCTATTGACGATCATAGCAAAAGTCAACAAACAGTAATACTGACCTAAGAAATATGCAAATGAAGTCCTCACTATCATTCGCCCCTTTCAAGACTTGGTTGTACAGGATAAACTACACTGTACATGCAAATACAGTATACTGCGTCTCCAGAATGTTTCCTCTTTGAGAATCAAATTGATTGATTAATAGAAGACTGTTTCAATAACAACTGCCATTTTTGCCACTTTTACCAGGTGATTATACTGCCCTCTTTTGTTTGACACAAAACAGTTACATTTGGGCAATTCCACGGTTGCTCACGTTACATTTTTGATGTACTTTTGAGTTTCCTTGGGCTGTAATTACCTTACTGAAAAGGTTTAATAACTGTTGTCCCCATGGTACATGTAGATAGAGTAGACCTAGACCTACCGGTACCTAAGCACCAAAGATGACATCCAGAAAAATGTGTTGTATACAATAAACTAGATGCACAAAATCGGTTACTCATGTTACGAAAATGTAACGTGAATAACCAATTTTGTGTGTCTTGTTTATCATACATAACACAAGGCCAAAACGGTCACGAACCAGCAACATGTTTACGATCACAGTGCCAAAACACGGCTGCTTTGCACCGATAAGGAGTTCAGTCGCAAAGTCAATTGTAAGGTGCATGTCATGTATGATGGATTGAAAGCTTCATTACAAGGATGTCCCGAATAACAGTCATACTGTATTTATACGTTGCTCTACCCAAACATTCTCGTCACTATATTCAAACAGTTTAATTTACACAGAAATAGTATTTTTTTCTATTTTGGATGTTTCAACCCTCTGCAGGGACGCATTTATTATCGGTTGCATTTTGTGCCCATAATGCACAAAAAGAATGCCTAAATTGTTGTTGGGCTGCAAATAATTGGTAATTTGTGTAGTAATCACCATTATATCATAAAGTGCAAAAGGGCAATTCCACGGTTATTCACATTACATTTTTGAGGTACTTTGGAGTTTCCTTGGGCTGTAATTACCTTACTGAAAAGGTTTAATAACTGTTATCCCCATGGTAGATAGAGTAGACCTAGACCTACCTAAGCACCAAAGATGACATCCAGAAAAATGTGTTATATATGATAAACAAGACGCAAAAGGTCGGTTACCCACGTTACATTTTCATAACGTGAGTAAACCTATTTACAGGGATGAGACTTTTAATCCAAACATTTCTAAATAAATGAGAGGTACCAAACAGTATGAAGCCCCAAAAGTGGACAACCCAATTTTCAGATATTCTGGAAGCAGAATTTTAGGCTTTTGAAGTTACGCCACCTGTGTTTAAAAATGTCAATTTTCTGCTAGCAGGAATGATGTACAAATACCCACTGGTACATTTACAACCCTCCTCCCTTATTTCTTGGGACGAAGTCACTAATCTAGTTCCAGTCCCCTCCCTGCCCTGTTCCCTTCTCCTGGGCCGTTTTCCCTCAAAATATGTACCTGTACATAGTCACTCCACTGGGGCCCATTTTGTGAGGCATTTACCATGGTACCATGAGTCACGTTCCTCATAAATGACAAGATGTTGGCCAGTGCACCTGAGAAACAGACGCTCTGCTGCCACTGCAGTTTGCTGAGAGACCAGTTCAGCTGCACTTTGCAGATTGTGTGTAACAGATTACCCGTCTTGCCACAGATGCGCATCAAAGCATCTTCATTTGTCATGTTTCCTGCACATCACAGAGCGTAGGGGCTAAGGCAAGGGCTGTCCAGCTTTGACTGTTGGATCCCACAGGCCTCTCCTCAGTCCACAGAAGCAGGCATACCACAGGATTACTGGTGTCAGTCATGCAACTGTCTACGGCAGAATGGCATATGCGCGTAGGCCCTTATGCAATAGCGCGTAATCACCAAATTATTCCCAGCAAAAGGGTATATACATTGTGTATGCAGAAAACTGCCTCTATTTTAATGAAATTTATACATTTTCGTCAGAAATTAATACAGGTTGTTCCAAAACTAATGATTGATACGTGTGACAAATTTTAAAATTGTATGATTTATAATACGCATGAGAGAACATTGAATTCAAAATACGCGCAGGGGAACAATAGAACATTTCAATGCAATTTTCTTGAAAATGATTTTTGCGTCAGAATGCTCATATATGCCCTTCTGCCGGGCACCCGAGGAAATGCTATTGGTTGTTTCTGGTAACCCTGTGTTTTCACAAAATTCCAATTCAGTGACTAAAAGTCATAGCAATTTCTACATGATAAAAGGCATACTGTCATCCCTCTCGTTATCCCGTCTGAGGATATGATTTTTTTTTAAAAACATTAAAACAGAACCCAAATTTTAAAGAAATGGGAATTTGTATTAACATGACCTGCCTTCCAGTTTTATTTAACGATGAATTACTGTATTTCTGTAAGGATGCCTACCGGTAGATACATGGGTAGGCATTACATTCACTGTGTGGACTTCCGAATAAAAGAGGTCCACATAAACCAGGTAGAGGCAACGTTGTGTGGACTTGGGCAAGTCCACACAGTGTTTGACCATTTCTGGAAAACAGGTTTAGAGGCATTTTTGGGTTAGGTTTATCTGTGGCAGAATAAAGAGAAACACTAAAGGGGATCATAGAAAAAAAATTGGGTTAAAAGGGTTTTCACAGTTTGAGAAAAATGAGTTTTTTTCACTGGTTTTTCTTAACTACATGAAAGCAAGGGAACGTCCACACTAGGTATGTAACGTAAACATGGATGTACAGTACCGGTACATGTACGTAAATGTATTTCATTTACTTGTGCAACAATTTACTTGTGAAATTGACCAAAGACAAGTAAAAATTTAAGGCATGGTGTAAGAAACAATTTCTGAGAGCTGTGATGTGGGACATGACATGTTAACACCCTTTGGGAGCATGGCACCCGTGGGCTTAGTCTAGGGCACCATGTGCCTCATGTTGGTATTAAAACACCATGTCTTGCATTAATGGTCAGCATACACGTACAGAACATCCACCAGTGAAACACTAGCACAGACTCAAGTCATGCACTCCGACCATGACCTGTGATTTCTCTCATTACTAACTGCTCAATCTCAGGCATCAGGGCCAGCAAATTTCTTTTTATACAATGTAGTCTCATTCTCTGAGCTAATGTTGCACCCGTGACAAGGGGTTAACACTTCTACATACATGATCGTAAGGGCTGTCCATTTTCAAATAATTTAGTACTTGATTATTTGAAAACCTGACTAAATATTTGAATATATTCAATACTATCTCTGATCAAATTTTACATGCAACAGCCACATCTGCATGACGTGCCGGTCAAAAGTTGCACGCAAAGCACACTGGTTAACATTATGCTTTATCGCCGTAGCGTGTTTCCCAAAAGTTTGTGCCGCCGATGCACGTGGTTCTTCTGCGTTATACAGTGCAGTCACGCTTTATTATTATTATTATTCATTTCTGGTTATGAAATCAAGGATTCCTCAAAAGCGCCCTAGGCACTGTAGCTCGCAAGCCTAGAGGAACCTGTGGAGAGAAGACAATTGAGAAGAAATTACAGTTTTAGAGGTGGGAGGAAAAGCCCAGAAGAATATTCTAGGGAAAACCCAATCCACATATTGGCCCAGGCGGGATTCGAACCCGGGTCACAGCGGTGGAAGGCAGGGAAAGTACCACTACGCCAACCTGACTCCCCAACTGACGCTTACTGATAGTACCACACGATATATACAGACCATGCTGGCCATTCGCTAGTATCTTTCGATACCAATGATAGAATCGGCAATGTGACAAATTGTGGATTCAGTAAAGTAATAAAGTGAAAAAAATAATAAACCAATGAGTGTCATCTTTGGCTCTAAATCTTTGTAGATTTGTGACTTCATTTCTAATGATTGACACTCAAATCCCACACACTGTTTATGGTAAAAGGCAAGGGGGAAGGGGAGAAAGGGGGGAGGGAGGGGAGGCAGAAGGGGGGTGGCAGGCCGACAAAAGCACGCCACCAACGTTGGGACTTATCTCTTTCCCTTCGTTGACAGAAGCGTGCACACACTGTGGCGAGCACTGTACAATCTGCTGTGTACACGACTGTACAAATATGTATACATGTACATGTCTACATGTGTACAAAATACACAGCGTGACGCAATATGCTAGTATGCCTTCCGTTCATGATCAATCAACTGTGCACGGCCACGCCGCGCTATTATCCCGTTGAGTTCCTAGTTAAGAACAACGTTACTGCCCACTCCTTGAGCCAGGCACCCAACTTTGATACACAAAAATATCGTTCCGATAAACCATTTTGTCTTTCATTATGTTCATGAATTTGGCCAAATTTGTTGAACTGATGGATTTTCTTTAAACACCTACGGAGTAAAGATGAGACTTTGACGATATTTTCAAAGTAAAAAGTAAAAAAAAAAAGCCGGTAAATTGTTTTTGTGAGTGAATTTTTGGGGCGTCATTGAAGAGGCTACTACACAATCACTGCATTCACACACGATGTCGCGTGCAGGATTAATTTCGTGATCGAAGCGCAAATACAGATTCTTTTCTAGAATAGTGAACCGATGCCCACATTTGGCCGGGATAAAGCAAAAGTTTGAATAACGTTTCTAGAAATTGGAAAGTGTTAAGATTTTAATTTTAAAAGGGATATATTTCTCTTATAATGATTTTGCACACCCCTTTCTCAAGAGTGGAAGAGGCACAGACACCCTCAGCTCATCCCTTCCGCCCCCCCTCCCTCCCCAAACAGGGTTAGTGGCAAGCTAAGTTCTCCTTGCTTTTAATGTTTGCAGGAGTTATACACCACTCCAGCATAACAAAAGAAATTTTGTATTTTTCTCTGAATTTTTCTACTCACCAACTCTCGAGTGGAAACTATATGAAGCATCAAAGCTACTCATCTGTTCAGTACATGTGTGTCCTCGAAAAACCACTTTAAGTTCATTATCCAAGGATTGCACAATGATCGGCAAAGTTCCCTCCTGTATGGCCTGGACAGTCAGGAGGTGTGTCGTGCCCGATGGTCCAACGTTCTTGAAGATCAGCCTTGGGAGGCAACGCCCCCCAGAACCTACCGAGGCAAAACCTCTCAGTGAGGTTACACTCAGCACTACAGACGAGTCGACGGGCGCACGGAAGTGAAACTTACAGGTAGTCCAGAGACTAGTGGCATTCAACAGTCGGTTCAGTTTGCCGGGAGCTTGGGTGAACGTCTCGGAACATTCTGTGAAGAACGGGGAGGCGGGTGGCAGAGCAGCGAGGAGAGAAAAACAGGAAAGGAAAAAGACAGGAAATCAGACATTATTAGGCCATTGATCTGCATTGCCGACTTGGTTTTCAAAGAAAATAGTCTGGTGCTAATCTATAGCATTAGGTTGACACAATCGATAGGCCAAGTGGAAAAACAAAATAACCACCAGAGCCTGGGGAACAACCACTGCAACGTTAAGTTCATTTCAGAACCCTTAAAAAAAACCCAGTACTTCCTCAGGACTACCCTGCTAAATCCAACAGAGTCCAACCGGACTTTCCTGT
>CM057141.1:14979406-15004406 GCA_029964075.1 Patiria pectinifera
CTGGGTGTAGACTCTCGGAAACTTGTTACATGTATTTCATTATAGAAATTGGAATCTATTTTTCCCAAGGACCAAATAAAATGCGGAAGCTTTAGATGACCTCAATTTATCCGACCAGCCTGTTTAAAATGACATTGCTAATTTTGATTTCTTGTGTAGAAATATACAACCAACCAATAAAACTCATCCGGTGTTGTAACAATTAAATACAATTTGCCCTGGGGAACAGACGGTAGGTCTGATCCTGATCTGATAGCCCCTGGATTCCTGCAAGGTTGTCTGCATTGGAAATGCAGACAGAACTACATTATAGATTATTAAAGGTACAACAAATCAATGTCTTTGAAAACTATTAGGTATTGTCAAAGAAAAGTGTGAACACTTTAATTTGCATGGGGCCCCAGAAAATGTTGAAATCTAAGATGTTTTCTCCTGCATTGTAGGGACAAATTTGCTTTCTCCTGCATTGTAGGGACAAATTTGAATTCTATGATGCTTAATTTCTCCTGCATTGAAGGGACAAATTTGAAATCTATGATGCTTTCTCCTGCATTGTAGGGACAAGTTTGAAATCTATGATGCTTAATTTCTCCTGCATTGTAGGGACAAATTTTGAAATCTATGATGCTTTCTCCTGGATTGTAGGGACAAGTTTGAAATCTATGATGCTTAATTTCTCCTGCATTGAAGGGACACATTTTGAAATCTATGATGCTTTCTCCTGGATTGTAGGGAAAAATTTGAAATCTATGATGCTTTCTCCTGCATTAAAGGGACAAATTTAAAATCTATGATGCTTTCTCCTGCATTGTAGGGACAAATTTTGAAATCTATGATGCTTTCTCCTGGATTGTAGGGACAAATTTTGAAATCTATGATGCTTAATTTCTCCTGCATTGTAGGGACAAATTTTGAAATCTACGATATTTTCTCCTGCATTGTAGGGACAAATTTTGAAATCTATGATGCTTTCTCCTGCATTGTAGGGACAAATTTGAAATCTATGATGCTTTCTGTTGCATTTTAGGGACACATTTTTAAATCTATGATGCTTTCTCCTTCATTGTAGGGAAAAATTTGAAATCTATGATGCTTTCTCCTGCATTGAAGGGACACATTTTTAAATCTATGATGCTTTCTCCTTCATTGTAGGGAAAAATTTGAAATCTATGATGCTTTCTCCTGCATTAAAGGGACAAATTTGAAATCTATGATGCTTTCTCCTGCATTGTAGGGACAAATTTTGAAATCTATGATGCTTTCTCCTGGATTGTAGGGACAAATTTGAAATCTATGATGCTTAATTTCTCCTGCATTGAAGGGACAAATTTTGAAATCTATGATGCTTTCTCCTGCATTGTAGGGACAAATTTGAAATCTATGATGCTTTCTCCTGCATTGTAGGGACAAATTTGAAATCTATGATGCTTTCTCCTGCATTGTAGGGACAAATTTTGAAATCTATGATGCTTTCTCCTTCATTGAAGGAGAATAAACTTGGAGAAAATTTGAGAATAAATTTACGAATTTTAGCGTTGCATCTATTTGCCCAATTTTAATAGTGTCATAACGTTTAGTCAGCAGCTGAAAAGAACTAAGACCTAATGACATCACGCTCTGTTTACATACATGCGCTTTCCTATGGGAGTCAGGTGGGAATGCCAACCAATCATCCTCACCTAGCTCCCATAGGAAAGCGCACATGCAAACAAAGCGTGACGGCATTATGTCTTAGTTCCATGAAGAAAGTAAGCAATATTTCACTTTGACGCTCAAACAATTGTTCTTTGGGACAAGTATAACAAAAAGGCGAGGATAACTCAAAATCGAAAAATTATAAATTTTTCTGGTTTTTGGCAATTCTGGAGATGAGCAATGAATTGTTAGAAATACCAACTTGACTGACTTCCTCTGAAAGGGCTGATTTCTTAAACCTGCCACATCAGGGATAAACATGTTGGTATTATGTAGCCTAGGTACCTACACTGTAGGCCTACATTATGTGAATGGGCATGCCTTTGTGTCAGCCATCCACAAGGTCATGTGAAGCCACTCCTATCCAATCAATAATGGCATCCTGGGCCAAGATGGCTACATTTCTCTTTTCTTCTCTCTCTATTCAGTCAGCAAGTAGTCTTGTCCTGGCTCTTCATGAAGCATTCCCTGTCCCTGTCTAGGTCCCTGTCTAGGTCCCTGTCTAGGCAGAACTCCTTAGCTTGTGTTTCAAGGTTGCCGTCAGACTGTGCCCTCACTAATCCCACTTCTTGCTACTAGCCCACTAAGTGTGAAAGGTTCTGATTATTGATCCCAAGTGAAGGTTGTGCCCATTATTGGTAATCATTAGTAGAAAAAGAGACAGCCCTACATTAGATGCTAGATTCCCAAAGCTTCAGCAGCTAAGGACAGGCCCAAAAGTGACGCGTGTATTGATCTGTAGGACATTAATACCATTATTTAATATTTAATGATCCCATTAAGCAGGAGACTGGAGTGTTTTCTGCTTACTAATATGTCATCATCATTGAAATCATTCCACATCGTTGATAAGATGAGTGCTAGTTTATTCATTCATGGATGCATGTATTAAAGGGAATATACAACATTTGCAAACATCAAAAAACAAAACTACCAAATTATTATGAAATGCCTTACTGGACTGTTAGTGAATGACAGTCTAAAGCATCCTGTGAAATCGTGGCACCTGGTGTGGTGTCATTTTCAAGAAAAGTGGTATTTTTGTATCAATTTCCAACGCCGGTCAGCCGACCAGCGTTGAAAAAAAATGTGGTTTTTTTTTCAAATACTGCCCCCAATTTACCATTATTTAGCTAGTCCACATTTTGTTTGCAATCGATTACACACATATGAACGGGTACAAGCCAGCTAGACTGGTTCCCTGACCTTACAATTCCCCGACGTCTATAAATTGGTCCATTTCATCTTAAGTGGGGTCAGGGAACCAGACCACAGGAACATGATTGTTTTTCTTGGTTTTTTCCAGCATCCACGAACACAAAATTTCAAACAAGTCAGTGAAAAATATTTTGCTATAAAATACTAACCCCCAAATCCATCCATTTCTGAAAACTACAGCAAAAGCAAACGATGTATATTCCCTTTAATCAAGCTCTAGTCTTTTAAGATGGTTACCCATTAAACCCTCTCCGTTGATGAAAACATGTGTTTGACTGTTTGCATTAAATGAACTCTGACTAAAAGCAAGCATGCATTTGGAGCGCTTTATGCTCCCTGAGGCTGTTCAACATTCATTGATTTAGTGTGGTTCTGTCGTGAGTAAGCAAATGTTCTTTTCTTTGTTTTTTTATGTAAGTAATATGCCCGAACTTTGCGGAAATATATCAAAAGCCCTTTGACAATTTAATGTGTTCCTGACAGACAGATTATGTTTATGGTCCTTTCTATTTGCCGGGTTATTATCAATCCAAACATTGTTATTGCCCGTCTCATCAAGCAGTACTGATGGATAGACCAAATAGCCCAAGAGCACATGTCCTCATCATGTTGAATATGCATCGCCAAAAGGGCCAGCCAAGGCATACATCATAGCCCTCTCCTTACTCATACGTGGTTATGTTATTAAGATTTTTTTTTTTTTTCAATTAAGCAGCGAGCTGGCCCAGAAAGTGGGCGCCAATCCCATTTTGTTAACGTGTAATTCCTCTTGCCCTAGTCTGCACACCAGCAGGACTCGGAGCACGATTCGTCATCCACGTCTGCATCCTGGCTCATTTTCTTATTGCCTGACTGCTCGTCCAGGGGTTAGATTAACTGGGCCATCTCCGCAGCGATGAGCTAAGACTCATTACTCCCTAATCCTACGGTCCCTGACCCCATCTGCCGTGCACCGTGCACTTTTTTTTCTGCAGTTTTATTATTTTGTTTCTAACGAGTCAGACATATAACCTCGGGACCAGTAATAATGTTCAGGCCGGTCACCATCTGTAGGGAGAGAAAATGATCGTGTATCACTCACACCCAACAGTGCAATGACATTGGCAAATCGGAACCAGGTGGTATTATGCTGGTGTTTGATATAAATGAGTTAATTTTTGTGTGTTGGGGGGGGGGGTGTTAAAGCACAAAGATGATAGAGCATTCCATGTTTGGACCCAGCTAGCGAAGTCATCAGTGAGATCTTCAAGGCAGTTCAGTCTTGAGATGCATGGCTCTTGTTAGGCTGGATATAGGCTGCATCATGTTTGTGATGTCAACAAACAGGGCAGCTTGATTTGGATTAGTGATATATGTAGATCCATCTGTGCCATATGTACTGGTACTCCAGGTTTTACGTCTCCCACATCCCATCACATTCACGTCTTCACATGGACCGTGTCTAAATCCTCAGCAATAGGAATAGGCATTGCCACATATGTGATGCAATCAAGCTAAATGAGTCGTTTGTCGGGAATTTACATTTGGAGATACAGGCCAAAATAGGGCCACTTCATCACATCACTTCATCACATCTCTTGGTGTTCCAACTTCCATAATTTATTAACTAAAGATGGTATCAGCATGCAGTTTTCACAGCAGTAATGCTGAGATTGTGCTCTTTTCAAATCTGTAAGAAAAAAAATTGATCAGGTTTGACAAACGACTCATGTAGCTTGATCCCATCACGTGTTTGCCTTTCTGCAGCAGGTGAAATGGGATGACGCTTTTAGTGTAGCAATAAGCAGTCAATATCAAATGATGTATAAGGGCAATTCCTTAAGATGTTACAATTAAAAGGGAATATACAACATTTGCAAACATCAAAAAACAAAACTACGAAATTATTATGAAATACGAACCAGGATTTCTCTCAATTGATGATCTTGTGCTGCAGCTTGAGTTGCATTTTATTTGAAAGTCAAGGAATGACACCTGGCAGGCACAAGATAATGCCCCAGCACACACACACATGGGCAATTTTTTTTGGTGAAGGGGGGGGTGTGTGTTTCAGAGTAAGCGCATTGAAGTGAAATGACCTCGCAGGTCACCTGATAGTAGTTAAATGAAACTGTAGTACAATTGCTAATTAGCTTTTATGAAGGTCCTTATTTCATCCCTATCCCCCATAGTGAGATTTTGCAAACAGTTTCTCTGCTTTTTCATTGCCTTTCTCTTGTATGTTTTCTGTCTTTCACTATCTATCCATTTCATATCTTCCTATCTTCAAAGCAGCTTCTTAAAATTCATCAGAACATAGAATAAATGTACCACATGTACTGGTGCCATCATTAACGACTTTTCATCCAAAATTCTGTCACAACCCACTGTTCACAGTTTTTGTCCTGTCTGCTGTGAACGTCTAGACAAAAACACTCATCATAAATGCACCAATTTGACATGATCGATTGCCTGTGGTCTGTGTTTATTTAGTCTGGGCCACAGACGATGATAAAATAAAGGTTGTAGCTGATGTTGTTCTAAATTAGCATTGATTTGGTGAGAGGCCTGTAGAAAGCAAGGATAGGGTTTGGAGGTGGGAGGCTCCATGGTTTGACGGATGTCAAGTGAAACCATTGATTGTGCAGCTGCTTTATTTTCGCATACGTGCAGTTAAGCATTTTTCTTTTACAAGTTTGACCTGCTTTGGGGGCAAAAAAATTAGCCAGATGGAACTAGAAACATGTTGAGTGGTCTGGAACTATATCCATTTTTCACCTACCGGTAGAACATCGCTACAATGAACACCGCTATATCGAGCATTCGGCTATACCAACATCACCCTTTAGCTCCCGAATTGTATGTTCAATTGTACCAAACGGTTATAAATACTTTGGAAAATGCTTTCACATTATTCATTTGTCTCAACGAGAACGCCGACTCAACGGCATTTGAACATCCAAAAACACAAAATCTCTTCGGCAGTGCTGGTAAACTGGTTCCCGTCGCATCGTAGAAAATACAATACTATGAACGATAATAGAAGGCTGGGGACTAGTCTACAACACGTGAACACCGATGGCGACAAATTCACTGTTCGCAAAAATGTAAAAATTACAAATAACATTGATTTCTGTTAGAGAAGTGAATGCAAGTTTTATATTCTCCTATTTGTGCATGAAGTTTCCAATTTTTCTGTTATTTATTTATTTATGAAGTTTTAATGCTGGTTTCTGTTAGGCCTGGGCATCGGAACCAGGTACCCGGGTACCCGACCGTTGATGAAAGTAAAAAAAAAAAAAAAAGCCGCGTCGCCACACCACTTTTGGGGCAAGCTCCATACCAGAAACCGGAGACTTTTTTTGGGCCTAAACTGGAGCAGTTCTCATGTCTATGTATTTCTTGTTTTTTCTTAATCCAGATGTGGCTTAGTCTGCAGTGGGATGGCGCGCAAGCTGAGAGAGTGGGAGCATCGATGGTTGGACTGACACCAATAGACCCACCCATTAAGACCCATCCAATGCACGCAAGACCGGCAAGCGTGCATGACGCGATTAGGTTTGGGCGGTTTCAATCTTTCTGGAGCCGGTTCCGGTTCTCAAAAAAGAACTGGTTCTGAGTCGGAACCGGCTCCTGAAAAATCAATGAAAAACAATTAAGCTCTTGAAATTACATGTAAAGAATAACGGTTTCACCTTGTGAGGTCCGTGTTCCGTGGATTTCGATGTGGAGTACATGAATATTCCACTACGTATTTGGTTTCAAATCATGAATTTTTCCTGTGAAACTATTTTTGAAAGCAAGCTTAGCGTTTATTACTCTATTCTCTGTTCCTTGCTTATGATTTTATGTACCGCGACAACCGCCATGCCGCCAAGAATAGAATGATTCACTTCACAATGCACTGGTACCCTGCTTTCAGTGTTCATTGCACAACTACATAGTGTGTTACCGGGCGAGTGCTGGAATCGGCACTCAGAGCCGATTCCCGCGGCACTCAGAGCCGGGTCGATCAGAGCCGATTCCAGAGCATAAAAATGGGACTCCTGTGAAAATCGGACTCCTTGTTCGTTTTATTGGTTAAACCCTCTCACGTGAACGGTCCTCTTCCTAATTATCTATGCATGACATGTGCATTCCCTCCTTTGAGTCTGTATTTCATAAACATGCACTTCACCGCTTGTCCAAGTAACCCCGAGCGGTCTGGCCATGCCCCATGCACGTTTATTATCCATCGTACAGGGCCAGTATATTGGGTTCGATGCACGCCTCGTGACTGACGCAAACTCAAAAAGGGCTCTGTTGAGCTGTTTGTCTCGGACTTGTGAAATATTGTTTTGACTAGAGTGAATGTCCACTCATAGACTGCGCCTCCCCGATTGATTTCCGATTCTCGGCTTTGGATTTTGTGCACAGAAAATAGGTAATTTAATCTGGAACCGATTCTTTTAGGCCTGGAACCACGATAGCAGGTACCCGGTTCTTGAAAATATTGGACTCACGGTTCCGGTTCCCATTTTGGAACTGGTAAGAACCGGAGAACCACCGGAACCACGCAAGCCTAGACGCGACCGGCTCGAACATGCAGTATGTCATTGGAGAGGTGCACATGTTGGTTGCCTACATGTATGTGTGCAGTGGGCGGAGTTCACACATGTTGGTTGCCTACATGTATGTGTGCAGTGGGCGGAGTTCACACATGTTGGTTGCCTACATGTATGTGTGCAGTGGGCGGAGTTCACACATGTTGGTTGCCTACATGTATGTGTGCAGTGGGCGGAGTGCAACGGGTCGGTCTGTTGTATGCTGGAAAACAGCACATGGACTTTGGAAAAACTACCATAATAGATATGTAGAACAGTTTTCTATTGGAGACCTAGCAAGATCGCATATTTTGAATCAATTATTTAAATTTCAAAATGGCCTAGACAGTTTCATGAGTTGATAAGGAATATTGATGAGATCAACATTCATTGTCAGGGAAGGAAGTACTTTTCAAAGCATAAATCTCACCGAGACCTTCTGGAGAACCTTCTTGAGACCTTTTAGTGATCCATGACCCAAAGTCCATAACCTTAAATCTTCCATCAACATTAAAACAGCCTGACTGATTATACATGGTGCATCAAAAAAAGAAACCCAGATTTAAATTAAATTACAACAAATCTAATATTATTTTCAAATAAGTTAAAAATCATATGAAACACCAATGTGTCCTCTTTCCAATGACGCCTTGATTGTGTGTCTGTGGCCACGAATGACTGAGCATTCGTTGTTAACCTGTCACGGGGCAAAACCTGTACTTGGCCAAGTTTTACCTGAATAAGATTGCTGGCTGGTTTATTATGCAAAGGCTAAAATAGACAAGTCATTGTGCAGAGCTTTGTGTGGAAAGAGGTGATGGTCACGTTGAAGGCATTGGGCCATGATGAGGGGTTAACTTCAACAATGAGAGTGGTTAAATCACTGTGCCAAAATTGAAAAAATTGTTTTAAAGAAAAGGATGTCTTCTTTCTTTATTAAGCCGTTCCACATGCCCAGAATACCAGTTTTTGCACAAACTTGGCCCTGCACAGGTTTTGACCCATGACAGAATAACAACGAATGCTCAGTCATCCGTTGGCCACAGACACACAATCAAGGCATCATTGGAAAGAGGACACATTGGTGTTTCCCATGATCTTTAACTTATTTGAAAATATTTATAGATTTTTTATAATTTACAGTTACATCTGGTTCCTTTTTTTTTGGATACACCCTGTGTGTTGAAAGTCAGGGTATTGCCAGTCAACAGTCTTTGCTGATTACACCACTGAATTTTAAGGGAAAACAACTCTTCACCTAGAGAAGTGATATTTTTTTCAAGGCAATGCAATCAACCAAGACACATTGGAGGAGACAATCAAAATGTGCAGTTGTCTCCACTCTCCTCTGATCGTTTTTCCTAGCAATCATTTCAGAAGAATGAATCCCCAGTCTGGTCGAATTGATTTGGTGCTAGTTGGTACTGCATAATGAATACAACAATGTTTAGGATAATTCGATATAGATTGATTGCTATTTTAGACAGGGGAAAAATTATTCTGTTTGTGTATTTGCACATACACTAGTCAGTTGGCTTCTGGTCAAAAAACATCTCCCATATGCAATTTCGAGTACATTCTTTGAACATTTCAGGGATTGTTAACGAAACACTAAAAACCCAAATTGGGGAATTGTTTTTGAGCCTTTTGCTCCACACTGTTTAAAGGGAAGATACGACACTGAACATTTGCAAACATCAAAAAAACCGAAATGATCAACATATCACGAAATATCTTACTCGATTGTTAGGAAATGACAGTCTAAAGCATCCTGTAAAGTTGTGGCTCCTAGTGTGCTGACATTTTCAAGAAAAACTGTATTTTTCCAACGCTGGTCGGCTGACCAGCGTTGGAGAAAACTGTTGGTTCTTTTAAAAGTGCTCCTACTTTTTCATATTTAGTTCGTCTGCATTTTCTTTGCAATTGATTACACACCTGTGAAGACTACAAGCGACTTATTCTCTGATCTTACAATTCCCCAAAGTCTATAAATTGCTCCGTTTCATCTTAAGTGGGGTCAGGGAACCAGACTACAAGAATATGATTGGTTTTCTTTTCTACGAACCCAAAACGTGAAACAAGTCTGTGTAACAATATTTGCTATAACATACTAATCCTCCAAATCCATTTATTTCTGAAAATTGCAGCAAAAGCAAATGTTGTACATTAATTCCCTTTAAAATTGTGGCCCCACCCCCTAAAAGAGGCAACTTCTGGACTATTTTTTTCACAATTTGTTTGCACTTCTGTTTATGTCCGTGTGCGAAGTAGAAAAGTGAAGATCGTTTCAAGCACTCTAAGCACCCACATTTTAATGTCATGGCCCCGCCCTTAAAAGGGTTCGATAAATTAGTGATCCTAAGAGTTCAAAGACTGTACCCAAAAATGTATATGGGCCCCCACAAGCCCACTGCCTACACTGTAGATGAGCTAATGGAGGCGCTCAAAATTGGGATATATTTTGTCTTTTTGGTAACAGAATGTGCATAATTAGTGTAAAGAAAGTCACATACATGCATTAAGTAAAAATAAATTGTTAAAAGCATTTCATTTCAGTGCTTAGCCTACACTTTATTTATTAATTAATTAATTTATTTATTTGTATGAATTGTTTATCTTTACCAGGGTTGCTTTTGAAATCTGAAAATCGTATGTTTACATGAAGATGTCATTCTGGGAAACACAGGTCTCACATGTACTCACATTGTGTGAATAGCATTTGCTCAATTCTTTCTTGAGAATTTGTTTTTCAGGACAATTCTGCGGCTGGATATGGTATTCATTTATATTTTTAGTGTGAATGTGTCCATACTAGCCTGACCATGTCTCAGGCTGTACTTTGGGGCAGAATGTTTGTCTTGCGACTGAGCAAGCAACACAGATATGAACTGAGTCCGATGCCAGGTTGCCCATGTCCAGCTAGCAAGGCGTCAATATCTCAAACTATACAGCAACAAAAGTTCTCTTTCGTATCATGGGCAATATATTTTTGTTGTCTTAAAAGTAAAGTAAAGGGGACGAACCTGTGTTCACAAGAACGGAGTGCCCATCTCTCTTTCGTTAGCGATTGGGCCGGACTCATATGCTGCTGTGGGGGGATCACCACACCTCCTCCACAGCGAGTCTGTTACCTTCCCAGCATTGAATAATGCTGGTACCCATTTAACACCTGGGTTGAGAGGAGTAATTGAGGTAAAGCGCCTTACTCAAGGGCACAACACGCATGGCCACAACGGGGCTCGAACCCACAACCTCACGATCATGAATCCTGTGCTCTACCGCTAAGGCGCTAGACCAGTGTTCCCACTCTTCTTTTCTCAGACCTTCCAACGAAACGTGCGTTGCCTCACATAGGCAAGCTGGCACTGTAGTTGGGGAGCCAAAGGCCAGTGATAGGAGTAATGATCTTTAGCGGTCTCCTTACTAAAGCATTTAGTTAAATCCAAAAAAAGGCCATTATGTATCTGAATTAACTAAATCACCTCAGAGAAAAACTTGCCGGGATAGTTCATTCAATCCAAATAGGCAACAAATTGAAGCTAGGAGTGATGCACATATACATGTAATGGGCAATACATGGACACAATCATTGCTGTGCTTTGTGCTGTGTCCTGGATTGATGTCCCAAGAGTCACATTCAAATAAAAAATAAGTGCTTTTCTGGAAATCAGGAAAAATACATTGAGGGATATATGCCTTTTTATTTCCGTTGTTATTTTAAACACAGATATGGCAGTCAAGCTCAGGTTTTGTTAAAAAAGGGAAAAGGCATATGTTACCTGTCTAAACAGAAAGCAACCCGTTGTTAGTTCCCTTAATAACAAATCCATTGACGTTAGTACGTACAGTAATGCATCAGCTCAAAGCCATTTGTGTGCACATTTGTGTTATTTTTTGGAAAAAGGTTTGATTGAGTGAAAAACTTGCTTTTCTGTTCAAATTAACTCTAGAATGAACATCAAGTTGTTTCGGTCGCAGGAAACCCCATCAACCACCGTTACGCAAGTTTGAAAAATGACCAATACTCCTTAACGGGCATTATCGGAGTCCTAATGAATGACTGTAAAGCGTGCTCACATATCAGCATGAATTCAGCATGTATGCAGCCTCCCCAATGTCCCCTAAAAGAAAGGGCAAGAGGCTTCATTTTTCATCATTGTTAGTATGATGATAACTTTTCTGAAAATTAGTTGAAATTGTTTTTTTTGTAAAGTGCTTTGGATTATTTCCGGTGAACTCCAGTAAAAAAAATAAAAATAACGAAATTCGCATTTTGAAGAAACTTATGATTCTTGACTGCATGTACAAGTTTTGTCTGTTGAACAATGTTTTTTTTGGGGGGGGGGGTAACAATTTTATGGACAAGAACTTTAACACTAACTACATTTTTGCTAGAATTGGCCTCATGGAAAAATAGCATACAGCCTTAATCCTGCAAAATCCTCCATTATTTCTTGAATGTGGTCCGTGGATGCGTGACCACTGCCTGAATCCTGCAAAATCCTCCGACCATGACTGTCAATATGTTGAGGCTTGTGACATCCTTGAGCAGTACAGAGGATTTCAAGCATAATCAAGGACTACATTTATGCACGGCTGAGCATAAACAACACAAGGTCCGGCCCAAGACCTTGACAAAGTGCGTCCTCCGAAATCAGCAACGCACTTTTGCCATGTAACCTCAATCCTGCAAATTCCTCCAATTTGCAAAAAGGATTTTGGAGGATTTGGGATGGTTAGGGTTAAGCCAATTGATATTTTGTCCTTCCAGAATTGAGCTTGGAATGAAATTAATGAACACAGCTTGTTTTATGTGCTAGTTTAACATATGTCTTGTAGCACTGTATGCAGTAGAAATGGTTCCAAGGTGCATTTTATATTTCATTCTCCCAATTGCAAATGGCGACTATCAAGGCATACATTTAAATTTTTTTAAAACTTAATTTAGGCTTGCAACTCCAGGCAATGAACAAAAATTGTTCTTGTTTAAATGTCAAAATGTTTGTGTCAACGTACTTATTTAAACAATGCAATACGAATACTTATGGAAGAAATGTAAATATTTGGAAGGAATTAAATGGTTCCAGAAAAAAAATAGAAAGAATTGAACAACTTTATAGGATGTAAAAGTCGCATATTTAAATAAATCCTCAATGCATATTTTTTGTACATCTGTAAATAGTGTACATGTAAATATTTGTATACATGTACAAATAGTCAAGGAAAAAAAGATCAAGAAATTTGTTGTTTGTTTAGAGTTTTGCTTTTTGTGCCAAATGTATACTGCACAGCAAAAAGAGAGTCTTATAGCCTTGTGTGTCTACTTTCTCAAGTAAATGTGCAGAAAGAATTGTCAGTTGTACATTTGGATGAAACGATTGTCTGGTATTCATTTGTAAAAGGAAAAGAAATAAAGTTATTCATTTAAGTGGCAAAGAAAGCTTTACGAAATACAGTGCTTAATTGTCAATACATTTGTCCCTTCTTTAAATTGTTGTTGGCCTCAATACAAATGGCTTCTTGTGATCAAACGTCATGGGCGGATCCAGATTTATTTGGGGTGGGGGTGTCGGCAGCAGTGTTGTAGGACTCGAGTCCAGGACTCGGACTCGAGTCACATTTTTTGTGACTCGGACTCGACTCGAGTCACATTGGAAAATGACTCGGACTCGACCATGATGACTCGGACTCGAGCCTGGTGACTCGTGACTCGAGTCACGTATTTTCATCGAAAGAAAAACATAACGTAAAGTATTTGCGTGACGAACGTTGCATATTTTTTTTTACTCCATAGACAAAACACGGCGCCGCAGAAAATCGTATCCAGGGGCCGCGCACGCACGCCTAGCGCCTGCACAACGAGCACCAGGGCCGGCCCGGTGTCGTGCCAAAAAGTGCAGTGTCCGGTATCATGGAGGGTTGTTTGGGTCTTAACAACAAGTACACACACACACACAATGTAAACTATATACACTGGGGTTTACATGTACCATGGAGCTATAAAAACTTGATAAGGTCCAAGTTCAGACAGGAAGCCATCCAGTGAGCTGCATCCTGGGCCTCCGTTCATCCATAGCACCAAGGGATCATTCTGAGGGTCTCTCTCCGACTCAACAAACCTACATCAAACAAGAAGAGACTGATGAAATCTAACCACAAAATGTAAGGCATATTTGAAGAGTAGCAATACACTAAAACCTTGTTGAAAAGAAAGTAAAACCCTGATGCCACTTTGGTGGTTTTGTACCAACATAAGCTATTGGAGATTATTGAAAACTTGACGAGTAATTTATGAGTTTCGCATCTGTGCTTTTTAAAATATTTCAAAGACTGACCATTACTCAGGCTGTGTGCGAATAAAAAGGCATCATGATATTGCACAGTTTTATTAGCTGTTGCATTTTGTAAAAAAAATAAAAAAATAAAAATTAATTAAAAATTAACATTTAGATTTAGTTTTAATTATGGATATTTTCCAATCATTAATCAACAAATGGTTTTTGTAACAAAGTCAAAAATCAAATTGCATTCAAAACTAAATAATATCACTGCCGCTGGAACAAACTTTTGCAAGGGGCTGCTGGAATTTCTAAAGGAAAGACAAAATTAATGCCAAAGTGGAGCGCAAAGCCCTTACGTCGTGGCTTAATTTGGAATATGGATGCTCTGTGGTGCAATCTGAGGCGATTCCTGGCCACTTCATTGGACTTTTTTAGCAAAAGTTTTTTGAGATTATAAAGACAATTTATTTCATTATATTGTTTAGAATATACTGTTGCTCTTAAAATGTTTAACTGTACTGAAAAGTGGAGAACCCTGTATTTTTATCTGCATTTTTGGTTCCATTTAATTCTGGAAAATGAATTGTATCATTATGCATGACATAGCATGTAAATATTATTGTTGCAAGGATGCTTTCTTGCATTTAGTAAATTCCTTCGTGTATGTTTTGTTTTATTTTCCGAGCCCTTATGGCATGGGACCACACGGCCAGGGGCCTGCTTTAAGGCCCCTGAAAATGTTGGATTCTGGATGCACTGTGATGAAATATATATACTGAAGTATACTGAAACTTATAAAACCCGAAAGGATGTTTTTGATTCAAGTTAAAACAAATGGTTCCACTGGAAGCGGATGAATTTCTGTTCATAAAAATATTCACATACACATGTAGTTCTAACTCACCAAACGATGTAGCTCTCGATATATTTGCAGTGTTATTTGTTTGTTACAGGGAATGGCAAATATAAAAGACTAAAAGACCAAATGTATCTTTATGTTTATGATCAATAGATGGCAAGTTTGGAGCTAGGCAATGATTTATCGGTCTACTGAGTTTTTATGAGGAAAACCTTGCAGAGGGTAAAACATGAGTAGCTTTTTTATTAAAATGAAACTACACTGGAATTGGCGTAATGCATGACTAGTTTCAATGAAAGCCCCTCCCACTCCTATTGGGGATGTGTGTTCACCTTGTTATTTGTTAATGTTTAAGTACAGAATGCTAGCAACGTCAATGAAACTTTTAAATGAAAAGAAAAACCTTCAGGGGAAAGGTATGAACATTTGCCCCTATTGAAAGATCGAGTGAAAAAAAATCCTGGCAAGCATAAACAACTTTGCCACCATTGTCACGGCCAAGTTACTGCTTTCGGGTCAAAGCTTCCATCATGGGCTTTCATGGCGGAAATATCATAGACATGTCATGATTTTAGATACCTTGAGAGAAATATCGATTCTGCACTGTCTGAAGATTTAGAAAATACCTCCTCTTGATATTTTACATGTGTTTTATAGCTCCATGCATGTACTTAAAAGACAGAATGGATGATTGAAAAATAATTTAAAAAAAATTGATTAGTTTTGTGAAAAACTAAGAACAAGGGACTCACGACTCGGACTCTTGTGACTCGAGACTCGGACTCGAACTCGAGGCTTGTGACTCGAGACTCGGACTCCAGGCTTGTGACTCGGGACCCGGACGCGGATTCGACGTTGGTGACTTGACTACTGGTCGGCAGGCAAGTTATGCGTTCTTCTGCATGATTTTCCTATTATTGCTGCCCTGGACTCCTTAAATTACCCCCCCCCCCCCGAACGATCCACCACTGAAAGTCTAGTCTACCATTTATAGAAAATAAAAGAGCTTTTCTATTCACCCAAAACAAGTTTGTAAGTTTTTCTCGTGCACCAGAAGAATTATTTGTTGGGGGAACTTGAGCAAATGATTTTTAAAATCTGCCAATTTTGTTGCATTTTGCATTATTTTGGCACATTTTTGGGGGTACAAAAAACACACTTTTCATTTAATGGACACAAGTCTCCGGCAATGAAAAGACATACACATCTTTGGGCAAATGTGTTAGTTCACGTACTGTGACCAGAAAAGCTTGACTGATATATACGGTGATAAAAAGTGTGTTGCCCTGCACAGAGGGAAACAATTTAATTATGTTTGAGGAAGTGACGGCGGGCTGTTGTTCCATGTGATATATTTGTCTTCTTTTGGAGGAAAAGCATAAAACAAAAAAGCGATTTACTCATCCATCCAATGCATTTAGTTCTGCAATTAATTAACAGCTTTTGACAACTTAATCTGCGCGGATTTCGTTCAAATTAACTGATAATTGTGATCACTATTTTACCAGTTACGGTTCATTTTCTTAATACATGTATATCACTCCATACAAACCCGACAAATAAATAAAAATATCACGAAACCTTATTTCAAATAATTATGCTAACTTAATATAAATATGTATTATGGAGCATATTCTTTTAACCTCACAAACGGACCACTGTGGGGACAAAACAAATTATCAGGAGGTACGTGGATTCGAGATTACATTTTCCAGTATAAACCGATTCAGCTGACTGCCTCCGAGTTGTTGGAAAATTAAGTTGAATTATTTAAATCAGTTTTATCGGCGGCTGCAGTTTTGTAAATGAACCACACATGCCATATGTGCAGCTCGCAGACGTTACGTCATGACACAGTCTGGTGAGCAGTCACGGCTGTCGGTCATTTGAAAACTATCACCCCCCTCGCCCCGACTGGAGGGCTATGCTTTTAAATGGCATTTCCAGCAAAAAGAGGTCATTGGGCTATCTGAGAAAAGGTTAGTTGACAGTTTTAGGTGTTGGTGTTAAGTCTTGTCTGCTATCTGCTCATTGTACTGACGGGGAAATAAATGTAAGTACACAACCGTAAGGAGATATATTTTTGGCCAGCTTTAAAAGGGGGTTGGGGGCAAGGTCTGGCTTGATATCTAAAATTCATGGTGTGTGTGTTTGCAGCATCTGCAATCATACATGTTAAACAGGCCACTCTTGAAAATACCATACTTAAGATAGGATCATATCCCAAAAATAGGGTACTGAATTATTATCAAAAAGCTAATACTTGGATTAAAGATGACCGTACTGGTAATAAACGGCTTGCTGTCATTTAGAAGAAATCAAGGAATCAACAAATGTAGGGGATTTTCCAATGAGGCCAAAAAAAAAATATAGTTCTGCTTCCGATTACATGGCATTTGCAAATAGGGTAGGTAGGTAGGGTGGTATGCGTCTGCATGTAGTCAAGGGTAAAAGGTAGAAATTGATGGTTTTGGGTGTTTTTTTTCTCATTTTTCCCATAAAACAAATTAGGGTAGGCGCTGTCAGAATAGGGTATAGGTAGGGAAACCGGAAGCAGAATTATAATTTTTTGGGGGCCTGATCAGTCAATCGACTGATTGGAATAGTGTTATACTTATTGACGAAATCGTGTTTCCTGATAGAAAGGTTGTGCATGGTTTTTCAATGTATCCTCAAAAAGTGTAATACCCAACAAGCGGAAACTTCAATGTTCAACAGGTTAGGTTTTGAACATTCTTTTCTGCATTTTGCGTGGTGCTAATATTAATGGAAATACGTGGAAACTAACAAAATGCATGAAAAGCAAACGATCCTATGATATGCCTTAAAAACAACAACCCAGTGTTATACAAAAGGAAAATGTGAGTCTTCATATAATGAAGATATCCAAAAAGACCGCAAGATGGGTTATTTGTTTCAAGTTCACTCAAGCACTAGCATGACTAGTATTGCGTATATCTCCCTGAACTTATGAAACGATTAAAGAGTTACAAACTTCCAAGTGAGTCGCATGGGTTATCTTGCATTATGGGGAAGGGATTACTAAAAAAATGTGCAATGGTTGAGTAACATCCACAGCAACACCATAAACAAGACAAAAGGTGTCACAATGTACAGTAAATACGCTTAATTTATTTCAAAATATACACATACCCGACATGAATTGTATTTATAGAATATCTTTAACCTGCAACTGGCATACATATTAAGCATCATATAACTTTTTTTACAAAATATTTTATTTGTCAATTGGAAGTATCATGTATTAAGAAAAGGACATGATTTTAACATTTATGTGTAAGTCTAGTCTATAGAGAGACAGGAATACCAAATGCCACAAAAGAAGCTCATTATGGTCAAAACCGTCTTTTTCACACACATAAACCAAAGTATTGGCAGTCGAAACAGAAGTATGAACAATCATGTTTCATCAAGGCACTGATGGGTGGTTTTATGATACAAGCATCAAAATGAAACCAAACCTATTTGAACTTTCTTTATCCATAACATGATTCCTTGAATTGCTTCCATGCAACAAGCCTGTTATATGTGGTACAAGTTGCGTGGTAAGCTGGCTGGGCAAAAAAATAATGAAAAATAAATTACATTTTGAAAATCTCCTCATCTAGTCACAGTAGGTTTTACAAAATGGTTACAGGCACATAGGATCATTAGCATATATCCCAAAAGTAACTTACCAAATTATTATCCAAAAACTTACTTGGATTAAAGATCGTACTGGTACTTAACACCCTGTGAAATTATTCCGTCTGGCTTGCTGTCATTTAGAGAAATATCACAAAATGTAGGTGATTTCTAACGATCAGTGAAATGGCTGATTTTTGGAATAAAGAACTATCAACAAAATTGTGTTCAAAAGGTTGTGCCTGGTTTTTCACAGTTTGCTCAAAAAGTGTAATTTCCCCGGAGCTGAAACTTCAACAGGTTAGGTTTTGCACATTTTTCTTCGAATTTAGAGTGGTTTCATATTATTGGAAAGTAACAAAATGAAAAAAAACAACATATGATCCTTAGATACAATGCCGTTACGCAGAGAGTTTTCATTATGACTGTGTTTTAAAAAATCTGATGCTTATAAAAAATAAACCCATTTTCTTTAAAAATGTTCTAAGAAAGAAGTTTTACTTATAAATACAACACAGCATGACTAGCTACCTAATGTAAGTGGTCTGATCGATTGCATATTTTACAAACTAATATTGTGCAAAGGCCATATGCAACCAATAAATTTGAGTTTTACATTAACAGACAATGATAAAGAAAACAAATATAAAATGCCATATGCTCAACTGAGCCACACATAAAACAGTCAGACTCCACATTTTGGAAGCTAATGTGTGCTGCAAGGATAACAACTGCATAAAAAGTAAATACATACATATACGTATGTACTTGCAACGAGAAAATATGCATGGAACTACGTGTACATAACAGCTGATTTTGTTAAATGGTTTATAGTCGGTTTATCTGGAGAATGGAGATATACCAGTACAGGCCTGTTCGAAAGGGACGATTAAATGAAAACAAGGTTTCATAAAAATGATCAGCCAACATCACCAAATGAAGTCTTCAATATGTGCTTAATGGTACAGCATGTTTATTGTGTAAACACTCCAAGTTTGAGTCATGACTAAAACATGATTTTTACTGTCACATTTTGTGTTTTGTATACGAGGAAAAAATGAAGTCTTTTTCTGAAATGAGAATGGTAATTTTTTTTCTGTTTTCTTTTGCAAGTTGTTTTTCACTGTGTTTAATAAAAGGTATTCATCAGTGCGTATCAGTTATTGATCAGTGGTGGACAGCTGAATTGTGTGATATTTCTATTTTGTGATACTTATACATGTACGTGTAACTAGAAATTTTCAGTTATAAGTCCATAACAACTACTTTATTCCCATGTTATTTTGGAGAGATTCCCATATCTGGCCATCACTTTTCCCCCTGTGCACAAACCATATGGGACTGGTCTGAAAATGTTTTCTTAGTAAAAACTTCAATATTTTCCCGACTAAATATTACTTTTCAGGGCATATTATCACTTTCTGATGGCTGATAGGTCACTGAAGGGAAAAATTAGCGATGGCCAGGTATGGGAATCTTTCCGTTAATTTTATTTCAATGTTTTTTTATTGTTAATTGTTTTTCTAATTCGGTCACTTTCCTTGACTCATACTGTATAGCTTGAAATAAAACCCGGCCTGTTAGTGACAATGGTTGGGAAGCATAGATTTGAAGTTTTGAAATCAAATTCTTTGTGCACAAACATTCTACATGCCCTGTAGGGTTGACTCTGTACACCTTCATGAACTTAGAACTCTCCTGTGTGATCCATTTCGCACAAGAGATGCATGTCATGTAACTGTACTGACAAAGGCACAAATGTTCTCTGTAGGTTGACTCCCGGCAGACACTGTGTGAATAGTCAACAGTTCCTCAATGCCCACCAAGGCTCAGCCACTTTGTCCAACACTAGCCCTTGTTGATTGCTGTGTCGGTCTTTCTGCTGATCTGTCAAGGTCTCAAGGAGTTACTCAATTCCTTCTGCTGGCCAGTTGAGCTGCTTGACCAGCCCTCCCTTCGGGCGGGCATAAGACCCGTATTTCTCAAGTCGGTGTTCATAGTGTCCAGATCTCCAGCCAATGGTAGAATTGGAGGTCGTAGGGTAGGGCTTGGGTGATGGAAGCACCTTGATGTATCTTGAGATTGGAGTGATAGGTGGCAGAGTCAGCGGTGGGGGTAGCTCAATCTTTTTTATCTCTCGTTTCTGGAAGTCGTCTTTTACCAACTAGGGAACACAGATAACATACAGTGTGACATCATTTGAATAATGATTGTTGTTGTGGACAAAGACAGAAAATGGATTTTTTTTGGGGGGGGGGGGGAGTACACACTTGTGCAGACACAGCTTAAGCCCTATGACACCACAGCTCATTAACACATCCTTGAAGTCCTCACCAGCAGTCAATGGTTTGCTCATAGTCATTACAACAGGCTAGAGCCATTAAATCATATTTCAATGCATAAGATAAGCTGTATTATCTCAGCTCCTTAGACATCTCACAACAAACACCAGAGATGGCAGGCCTGCGCCACCACCACCTGACCCTGCATTACTCTGAGGCCCAGCAGGTGTTAGGACTATCATCCACTTGTCTAGACAACATTCTCAACCGGCCATGGTCATTTTGTACGTTTCATTTCAAACAATGAAAATATGAATATTGATTGCGTGTGCAGGCTTCCTGGTGCCCTCCTGATAATGCAACCTTGTCTACGTGGACTCCACAGTCGTGATCACCTGGGTCCATTAACTCCAGCCATCTGGTCATTTGTCTGGCTGGAGGCATATAAGGTCATTCTCATTTAGCAATCAGTCATGCATTTGCCGGCCTTCTATGAGTCTGCTTCGTAAAGTCGCTGCATTTTAGTAGTCTGCAAGTACATATGACAACTTATGGAAATCCATTAAATGCCATTCTGCATTTCTGTCAATGACTCGGTTCCCTACATGTGATGCTTTATTAAAGCTGCCATTTACAATGATTACATTTTTAAATTAATTAAAAGATACCTTTTTGAGATCTACACCAGTTGATAAAGACACCGTGATGGTGTCGCAAGCTCCTGATACGAGCTCTGTAACCAAAGTCTCAAAAAGGTATCTTTTATTTAATTAATATAATAACGGGACAGGAAATGAACTTTTCATGCTCGATACATTTTTAAAACTGTGTGTCATCTCTGTTCCACCTGTCTCAATTTTGTTTCTACAATTCTCATCTTTATGCCCCTATTGATGCACAAACCCCAAAACCTTGTTCCCAATTATGAACCTGAATTCTATACTTTCATCCAGATGTAGCAGTTAAGAAGCAATCTACCACTAGGGGCCAAGTTGGTTTGTAATTGCCCCTAACCACAAAAGACTGAAGACACAGACAGCTTCAAGAATGGGGGGAAAACATGTTTAATCCAGGAAACTCATTTTTTTTTAAAAAGTTTAATTACTCACGTCACCGTAACTTGTCCGGAGAAAACCCCAATCATTTGGCCATCGACGGGCCGCGTCTATTTCATACTTGATATGATCTTTCCTACAAAAGAAAACAAAGTAAAGAAAGATTAAAATATGAGAGCATATCAAATTAAAAAATTATAGTCATGAAACTCACGCATATATGTATCAGTCTTAGTTTTAACCTGCCACATTGTCAAAAAGATAATTTACAAATAAGTCAGAGGAACTACAGTTGAATCTCGAACTACAGAACAAACTCTGTTAATACAAAATTCTGGTTATAACAAATATAAAGCCTTAGTCCCGACTGTGCATTTATGTAAACAATGAATGGGACTGATGTTCCTCTTAATACAAAATTCTGATATAACAAACAATTTGGCTAGGTTCGAACGAGTTTGTATTAACGAGACTTGACTGGTGCAATTTCTGAAATTGCCTGCCAGAGCATTTAAACTCAATGACTAAGTTTGTCATTCCATAATTATTTCTACCTACATCAGTGTTGCTCACTGTATGAAAAGGATATTTTCTATTGTGTATTAAAAAGTGCATAAAAAAATTGCTGTCCGAATATGATGCACCGACGTGTAATAACGATGTGTAATGATGGCGCCTTGCCAATTGCCAGATGTTAAATTAAAGTTCATGATGAATGTGTTTGCACTCAGTCAACCTTGGCATCTATAGAACTCCTCTCCTAACGACCCAGACTGTCCTTGAGACAAAATTGCTGATGATAATAAATTTCCCATCTTGAATAAAGTGCATCATGTGCTCCAGCATCTCAGCTTTTTAGCCTAATCATTTTTTCCGACATAACCACTGATGTATTTGCAATCCACGGTTTATAGTACGTTGGCTTTCCAGAGGAGTTGTCTCCTGAGATACAGTTAATAACTGAGCTACAAAGTGCCTCACTCGTGCCGACGTTCCCCGATGAAAGTGTATTGAATGCAGTTTGCTTTTCTTATAAAGAGAACTTTCTAAATCTGTCTATAGTTCGCAACTGGATTGGATTTCTTAACCCATTCCATTTGCACTTGCTCCACCAATGGAAGCTGTGCGTGCAAATTAGACTTCTCATTAAAGTTTAATGCATTTTCAAGGTTCCTTTTGCACAGATGTATACAAGGGAGTGTTGTATCTGTTGCCACACATTAATTTGAAAGTTGCTGGTAACATCATTGCAGAAAAGGAGTGGATAACAACCAGGCACAGCCTTGGTTTGGATGGTATTGAGGTGCAAATAATTAGTGGACCAAGCACGTTTCAAACTATTGTTCAAATTTATGGCTTTCAAGGAGACACATTTTTGTTTTGAATTTTGTTTAAAGCTATAGTCCATCATTTGCAGCCATCCGAAAAGTAACTGGTGTAATTATTGTTGAAAAACATACTTGGTTGAAAGATAGTAAGTGGACTATAAAACTCCCTGTGAAATTATTCTTTCTGGCAAGCTGTCATTTTGAAGTAATCAACGAAAGAAGGTCTTTCCAACGGTGCGTCTTAAGACGCACCGTAGGAAAATTTAAATTAGTAGTTTGTTTTGTTATTCGGCGAAGTGCGCGCAAGCATTGGCACGATGCACACACGCGCGCGCAGTTGCTATAATTCGTCGGATCAGTGCGCGACATCGCGTATAGCTGCAATTCAAAACAATTCAAAACATGATTCAGCAACTTTTGATTTGAAATTGAGATCCTAGAATGCTATTTTTCTCGGAATATACAGCAGAAGCTGGGCTGAAACTTCATCAGGTTAGTTGTTCAGTATCCTTCATTAGATTTTGAACACTTTTGTTGCTTCAAACGAACAAAATGCACAAATTACAAATGATGGATTATATCTTTAAATGATACTACTGAGAACCCCAACTTTTGGATTATAAAAAAAATCAAAATTTCAACTTTTGTGCATGCTTCAGTTTTGTGTAGTTGTAGGGACGTACACAACCACTAGTCTTACATGTACGTTGGATTAAGTTGAGCTAGAAGGAATAAAAGATCCTCAATGTTGTGTATTCTCCTTCTTTGCAAATTTATAGAAAAGGAACGTTCACTTCACTTTCTGGACAACAGAGCACTTTTCCTATCATGATGAGTTTACATTTTATCGATACCTTGTGTGTCTGGTAGTTGATGTTATCACCTCAACACAAACTTTTTAGTTTAAAATGAAAAAAAAGGGGGGGGGGGAGAGAGGAAGAACATGAAAAAAGAGGACAAGCACCAAGCTGTTGACGGGGTGACCGACCTAAAAATAAATACAGAGTTGTCAGTATGTGAGGAGATTTCCAAGTTGATATTTATAACATTTCACATCCTTTCATTTATTTAAAAGCAAAAGCTAAACACACAATACCATATTATACAATCAATCTATTCTACATAATTTGTCCCACATACACAACATGCACAGGCGTAGAGAATGTCCTGGAATTAAACAGTCACACAATCTGTGAAAAATGCCACCATGCTGCATGCTATGAATACATGCCTGCAATGTCGTTGTACAGGCTCTTCAATGCTTGCAATTACAACAATTTCCAAGGTGAACTCTAATAACACAGACCCTTAAAAGACATCAGAGGAATCAAAGGTATCACGCAACCCTGATGTTTGCGGTTTGACCGTCAAGTTGTCTCCACATTGATTTGTTGGGGGTCTGACAAATGGACCATTGAGACAACTCAACTCGGGATAGCTCGACCGTTGAGGCAACTCGACCGTTGAGACAACTCGACCATTGAGACAAGTCGACTCACAATTTTTCGGGGGACAGTAGGGAATATTCAAAGTAGGCCCTACCAGGATTTTTCGCCATGTTTGGGTTTGATTATTGGGGTGGGATATGGCTCTGCCGGGACTCCCATTTATGCTGGGGTTTTCCAAGCTAAGAAAGAGAGAGAGAGCATTTGGCAGTCGGGTACGGGGGTTTTTTTTTTTGCCGTGGGGATTTTGTTGCCGTGTCCAGCCGCAGGTGGTGGGGTATTGGTTGGGGGTAGCCTGCTTGGCTCGGTCCGAATCAGGCCGGGTTGATGGGGCTGGGGTTGCTGGACGGGATTGGCTTATTTTAGTTCAGGAAAATGATGGCGCTATCCCATTCATTGGCACTTGGGATGTGCGGACAGGTTTCGGATAATCAAATGTGATTGTGTTGTCTCCACGGTTGAGTTGTCTCCACGGTCGAGTTGTCTCAACGGTAGAGTTGTTTCAACAGTCGAGTTGTCCCGAGTGGAGTTTCTCAACGGTACGGTCGAGCTGTCCGGAGTCGAGTTGTCTCAACGGTCGAGTTGTCTCAATGGTCGAGCTGTCCCGAGTCGAGTTGTCTCAACAGTCGA
>CM057141.1:15004906-15039751 GCA_029964075.1 Patiria pectinifera
ACCCCAAGTACCACCCCGGGGGAGGACACAAGCGGCCAGACCACCATCTAGTGGCCGCAACAGGGAACAGCACCACCAACCGACTGGTGGTGCTTCGTTCTGAGGATGACTAGTGAAACAAGTCGAAACGTAAACGAAACTACGTAAGTAATTGGCTGTGTTTATAGAAAATTCATTTATAAAGTACTTCTTACTATACATGCAACACAATAAGAAAAGCTTTTGTTACGGTAGTCAGGTATCAAATGGAGCAGAAATGATAGCTTGGTTGTGTGGATGTAACATTTACACGGTGTAAAACCCAAATGTCACACTTCCATTAAGTGATTTTTACACCGTTACATCCACACTTCAGGTATTGTTTCTGCTATATTTGAACCTTGACTATACCAAAACAAAAGCTTTTCTTGGTGCATTAGGTGTCCAGTTGTAAATATGCAATGTCAGTTTGGGTAATATTCTACATACGCGTAAAAAAATGGCAGAAAAAGAATACTTGGATGTAACATTGTCACAGTGTAAATGTTACGTCCGAATTAATACATTTTTGCTCAAAGTACATTCAAATGATTTCAAACTTTCAAAAAAAAATTGAAACACCCTAAGACAAATATTATGTTGAGCAATTGTTAAGAAAGCATTGATAACCAAATATATGGGTGTGAAATGCACTGCTTCCCACCCCGGTGGAATGACCCATATACTTGACCTTTTTTAGTGAACAACTCTTTTGAAACTTATTCAAAAAAATCTGAAATCTCTGGAAAATTTTTTCTTCAAAAATTAAGCACTCATAACCTTCCAAGCCTAGCCCTAAACAATGGACAAATTGAGACTTAAAGATTCATGTATAATGTAAATTTACATACAAGTACAGCAGAGCGGGGGAAAAAAAAGACTTTAAACAACAACAATGATGAAAAATCCAGAAGATTCAGACACCAGATAAAGACAGTCTGACAGATGTCTGACAGATGTCTGAAGCTAAAAATAACTGCATGTACATGAGATGAGTTGATAACCTGTCAAGCTGGGTAGGCATACACAGCGTTATGGGGAAGTTTTTTATTGTTAGGCAAATTAGGAACGAGTTATGGGGATTTTCTGCTGTCCCCATAGCATTTTCGGTCCCCACAAATACCTTGCAGCACGAGAAGTGTAAGTCACAACAACAAGACAAGAATGGGTGTACATACATGCATATCTTACACACACACACACACACACACAGTTAAGATTTCACTGCTTGCAAAATCCCTCCTTTGGCAAAAACCAATACTTGGCCAAATTTTTTTTTGTAAATAACGAGAAATATACATCTGAATTTCAAATAGTAATCAAGAAATCGTGAAACTCACATGGCGTGAAGCGTGATCAATTTCAACTCTGCGACCTTCAAAGACACACACAAAGGCATTTAAGCAGACATGAACCCCCGAGGGATATCGTGAGGTTGGTAAACTTCTAATGACAGGATTAGATCGTCAATTTTTCCCTGTTGCTCAAACATGGCTTTAGTCACAGGCACATACACACCACACTTATGGGAACATTGGTGACTTTATGTCTTGCTACATGGTTGCAGACCAGTAAATATACTGCCATAGACCCCAATGATAAATGCCCCCGCTTCAAAAATTCAGGAAAAATACTCACAACTCTCCAAGAAATTCGAGACACACATTAAATTAAAGCTAATTTCATCATCTTTCATTTTCTTTTCAATTTTCGGGGGGTTAACTGTTGACTTTTAGGAGAAATTCCCATCTGAAGATGATCACCCCTTAAAATGGTCCTGAAGACAACCGCCATTTTGAAAAACGACGACTACACTCCATTGCAAAATAGAGCGCTGTTAGGGCTCCAATTTTATCCAAATTGCACAGAACTACAAGCTCACAGTCCTGTGCACGGCTTCCACCCATATTTTTTTACAAACCCTCAAGTTCATGGTCCACAATATGCTCAAATAACGAAGAATTTGAGGGCATGCAAATCGTGATTTGGCCAGCGTAGGCGATTTTGGACCGATTTACTGGCCTGCAACCATATGGAGCAAGCTTAGCAATACCAAATCTCTCGGGTTCAATACACTTACTGTTCAAGTTTAAACAGCCAAAGTCTCAGCCCTTCAGAACACAACCTGAATATAAAAGTCTTTTCCCTTCAAATGCTTCAAAATCCATACACGATCTGCAGGATACAGGAAAGAGCAATCCAGCTGCTATATAACTTTACTTGCGGCTTGCCGCTCTCTGAAAGTTTAAGCAAAGAGAACTTTCACCGATTTCATGAAACTCATCGTAACTTACGATGCATCGCAGCGCTGTGACGCAATTTTAAAGGAAAAAAAGCTCTCAGTGGACTGTATCTATAGATCCTTTGAAATTTCAACTGCAATATTCCAGGCTAATTCATAAATATTCAATGAATTTTCTATTTACAACTTTACAGACATTGCCTTGGTATTATAATCTCGGTTATGTAATGTTTAAGGCATTAAACTGGCTAAGAAAGGGACTCTTCTTATTTTGCGATGACCACTAGACGCGTCGTAACTTGCGACGTGTTTAGAGCCGTTGTCAAGGAACTTACGATGCATTCAACTCATCGCATGTTTCGTGAAATGGATTATACGATGAGTCGAGAGTTGCGACGTGTTACACGTCGCAACTCGAGGTGCGACGTGTCGCAGCGCTTCGTGAAATCCGGTGCTGGCCATTGGTTTGATGGAATCAGGAAATGTGCTCGAAACGAAATGGGGTTTAGTGTGATGCTGTTCATGAATACACTCTGTAAAATACTTCCTACAAGAGTCATACCTTCTCTTCCTATTCCAATATGACTACATGCTAGCTACAGGCAGTGCCCTGAATTGCTACTCATTTTTTGGCAATCTTTGTAAGGTTCTGGGAACCACACAATGTACATGCCACCAATAAACCACTCATACATGTAGATCTCCTCAGTTGCATTTCTGGACTTTTTTTTTTAGCAGCCCCTGGAGCTATTCTATTGCAGCTGTATTCTCTCATAACACCCTCCTCTAAGGCTTAGAATACTGTGGGGGGAGGGGAGAGAGAACGTGCCTCTGTAAATGCCTGTGTGAAGGGGGGAAAAAGCGCAAGAATACTGCTAGCTTTACAATAATACTCTCTGAATGGAGGGGAGGAAATTTAGAGACTGCAGGGAACAGACATGTTACATGGAGACATTGCCTTTGTGTCCAGGATAGCACTCACCAACTATAGCCACTGTTCCTCTTTGTGCCATAGCAGTTTCAATTTCCAAGGTCTGTCTAAAACATTATATGATCAACAGAGGAAATGAAGAAAATCCCAGCGTGCAAATAATACAATACGGGGCAGACTCTTCGGCTGAGATCAACTCGAAATGAAATCACTACAAAAAAAAATTTCTGCTCAACTTTGAATTAAAAACTCTCACATTTCCAACTCAGGCCCCGTGGTACAAATAGTAATGTGATGTCTGTAACGGCCTCTGGCTAGATGTACGAGTAGAATCCAGCCTATCATTTGGGTAGAGCGAACTAACAAGTCTGCAGTAATTCATCCGGGACGACAACATTTATTTTGGAAACAGAGTTTCCTCAACGTGAGTGCAATCCAAGTGGCTTACGGTAGCAGAAGGAAGAGAAGAGATCTATAATCCCATTCACTGCCTTAAGCTTCTCTTCGTCCCAGTCCGCACGTCTACTCCCCTTCCTTATTTTTCAGCAAATGAGAATAGCCCCTCCATATGCGACGGAAAAACATCATTACCGATGACGATCATCACAGAATTATAAACCACTTTGTGCATCATTTTTGTCTTCTCAGGTTTTTTTTCTTTTCTTATCTCAGTCTTTGCCTAAGGCTGTGAGCTACTGTGTGCAAAAGGCCCAGACAATGAGATTTTCCAGAATTAAGAAAGAAAAAAAAACAGCTGAGAGTGCCAGGTTTTTCTCTTCTGGGAAATGGTGTCTCGTCTTGCCGTCGCCGATCAGATGTTTGTAAAAGCCATGTGCAGAGCCAACACTGAGCTGCCTAATAGAACCACCACAAGAAGCGATCGCCTTGGTGGCTTAGACATGAGTCTGGTAAAATGGTCCATTTTACTTGCACAGCGGGGGATTTGATGACGAAAATGGATTGTAGATACAAGCAGACTTTGCAAGACAGACTGAATGCTGAGAAATTGATTAGATCTTAAATTTCTTCATAACTTTTTTCTTTTACTTTTTTTTTTTTTTAAATTTGGGGTGTTTTTTTTTTTGGGGGGGGTCTTTTTAGTTCAGGACAAAAACTTGTTATTTTTTCTGGTTCAATGTATTTCTATGATTTAAGTATCGGTAGTACAACAGACAAAAAGGTCGTCCCAACATGACTCCGAAAACATCCATCGAGCTAGAAACTGGTCTGAGTGGTCCATCTCTTTCCAACACTATGCTCGACAGGGACAGTTGGGCCCAACTCATCAAGTCATCATGAAAATGAATGAATGAAGAAGAAGAAGTACAACAGAAGTTGAACCTGTTACCAACACACTATGAGTTAAGAGGATGAGGCACCCATATGCTGCCCTACCCAAAACATGCAATGCTGTCACTTTGAAGAATTTGAAGCCCAAACCAAAGTAGACACATAATGCCACATCAGCCACTCATTTTCATACCTTGCTTAGATTAGGTAAGAACAAGATTACAATGTATGGGCATTGGTGACAAATTACATGTATCTGCCTATTCTGATCATTTTTAGAGTAATTAATTGTGCTGGCAACTTTTGAGATGAGCATTATTTTGACAGAACCGAAGTACAAATAGTGTCTGAAGTATATATTCAAAGTCAAGACAATTTGGGTGATTCACAATGCAGTGCGCGCCACCAAGAGTTTGCCATGGAGAGTCAACTTTTCAAGTTTAGGGTCGACAAAATATGGCCCATTTGAATGAGTGTCAGTAGACAACTTGAGCTATTATGTTATAGATAGGGGCATATCATTCTGCTGCCTTACAAAAAATCACCATATTGATACAAAGAAAAGAAAAGGGCAAACATATACTCGAATCATACGCTTACGAAACTACTGACCGGAAAAAAACGAACAATTTCAAATGTCCCGCGCTGCAAATTTGTCGACCATCTCCCACAATGCACTGGGAAAAATGAACTCTCCGTGGCAAACTATTGGTGGCGCTCTGTATTGTGATTCGCCCGAATTGTTCTCCAGTTTCAGATTTGACCTGAGAAACCCTCACGGCCACGTACTCATTTGACTCACAATGTGTCAGACGAGAAGAGTGTCCGATCTACCAGGGACGAGGGACAAACACTGTTCCAGGTCAAGAAACACGGACGGCAAACATTATGACGTCTGATTGATATCAGATGTGGCACGATCTTCGGCGAGACATGGAAATTATTCACCAACGATGACCAAACGAGAATAGGGATTCTCAGGTGCTGAAACTAAGCCCAGCTGTTTGGCATGCCTCGTGGCCAGTCTGAGCATGCTCAAACTATTGTTTTGCAAGATAGTTTTCTTTTCTTTTAATAAAGATGATAAGAGATTGATTTATTAGCTTCAGATTCAGGGTCAATGCCTTGGAGGGTGGCTACCAATTTTGACAAGTCATCAGGCTGAAACTCTCCAAGATCTCAGACAAGAAACCACAAGTATTTTCCACCCCAACTTTTGAAACACAATGAGGAATTTTGTTTCACCGGAGAAAGACAATCTTTGAAGCCAACTATAAACCTTCCCAAAAATTGTCAGGCAAATATTTAAGTAGAAAGTACTTAATTATGCGTGTGTTTATAAAATTGCCAAAAAAGCCACATCATTACAAATTTACTACATACCAATACTAATATCTTAGTAACTTCTCAGACAATGAAAAAGAAAGGTTATGAATGTCCTTTGGCTAGGCTACATAGGGAAAAAAAACACATAAATCAGGTTTACGATGCTCGCGAAAGTTGCAGTTTTCACCATAAAGCTATAGAGCTCACTATCCTGATGCACTGACACGCAGGCATGCAACTGGGAAGTCACAAGAGGAAACTCAAATCTTTCCAAGACTTTGTACAGTGTTTTTCTATTTTCAATGGCACACATTGGAAGTGTAAAAAGAGGAAATCAGCTGATCCGAGGAAAAGTTGCATGCCTGACACACCAATGTGGCAGTAATTATTACTGTGGGGACCTTTATGAAAAATCTGAACTTCCAAGATTTGAATTTTGGGTTTGGGCTTCTTTAAAGCCCTAACTCCCTAGCTTTTTGATAGGATGTAGCCTCAATCCTGCGAAATCCTCCGTTATTTCTTGAATATGGTCCGTGGAGATGTGACCCCTGCCTGAATCCTGCAAAATCCTCCGGCTATGACTATCAATAGGCTGAGGCAGAGGCAGTGACATCCTGGAGCAGTGCGTAGGATTTCAAGTATAATCAAGGACTAAATTTATGCACGGCTGAGCACAAACAACACAAGGTCCGGCCCAAGACCTTGACACAGTGCGTCCTCCGAAATCAGCAACGCACTTTTGCCATGTAACCTAAATCCTGCAAATTCCTCCAATTTGCAAAAAGGATTTTGGAGGATTTGGGATGGTTAGGGTCAATGACCGCGAAAATGTGAGGTACATGTAAATCAGCTTATTTTCACACTTCATATTTCAACTTTTTTAAGACTTAATAAGCCTGTACTTCTGCGAAAATGCATTTAATCACCATACCAGAAAGAATGTATACAAAGAAATTGAATATATTTCATAAAATTAGAACAAAGCAATTCCACTGACCTTTTAAACCTTGCAACTCCAGAAACTTGTGCTGTATTCACACAAAATGGAAGTCTATTAATCTGACTCTGCAACCCCTTCCAACTTGGACAGCAGTTTGTGCTGGCCTTCTGTCTGTATAATCAACGCTGCCTGATGCTTGCCTGGTGTGCTGGGCTTGAAGGTGACAGGCAAACGGATGAAACGATTGGGCGGGATTGTGTGCTGGTAATGACGGATGAAGAACGGCGGCTGAGGGCTGAGAAACTTGACCTGTGTGGGAAAATGGTTCATCTTGAGTTTGTCTGTGTTCAGGAGGCACATGCCAGAAGCTATACTACACCTTGAGTGATCCATGACTGCCAAGGGGTCTTTAACGTACAGGGTGAGTAAAAAAAAGCGGAACCCAAACCCCAAAAATTATATTTCGTATTTTAAAAAACTTGTAGCACCAAAACAATAATGACCGGAAAGCCAATTTCATAAGGTACTTTTAGATGAAAAGATGACTAAAATTGGTCCATCCGTTCAGAAAATATCACCATTTAAACACAATGACCCTAAAACCTGTCTCGTCAAAAAAAAATGCGATTTCAAGAATCGTCATCACAATTGTCTTTAAACATCACCAGCGATAAAATCTCAGTTTAAACGTTAAAAATATTTAAACAGAATCCGTTTGAAGGCCTGTCCTTTAAAAAACTAGATTTTATAAATCATATTGTTTGCCTAACCAGGGTTGTTAATAAAGATGTTGGCGACAGTTGGTGAAACAAGTATTCTGTGTCATCTTCTTTGTTGTTCCAAACAGTCACAACACATAATGAATTGCCTTTTTGGACGAAACAGGTCTTAGAGTCATTGTGTTTAAAAGGTGATATTCTTTGAACGGATTGAGCAATTTCAATAATATTTTCCTCTAAAAGTAGCTTATGAAATTGGCTTTCCAGTCATTATTTTTTTTTGGTGCTACATATTTTTTTAAATATGGAATATATTTTATGGGGTTTGGGTTCCTGTTTTTTTTACTCACCCTGTACATGTATCCAATGGGGGGAATAGTGGAAGCGTGGACCGCCTAGCAGGCCTACAGGGGAAAGGTTTGAAAACTTACACATGCACTAAATGTATGATTTAGTAACCAATCGGTATCGTCAATCAACTTACGGTGTGCGTCTGCTTGGATGTATTCTGCACCTGAATCTTGAGCGTGGACCGAGAGCCAACCTTGGTCTTGCTGAAGATGAGATGATCGTGGATCAGGACCACTCCCTGGACGGACTTGGAGTCTGGACTTTGGTTCAGTTTCCCATCGTGGGTTTTGACTTCTTCAGGGCTGCCAGAGAGTAGTTCATAGTATGAGTGATTAGGTCTGCAAGATACTGGCTTTAAAATGGTGTCCAATATGATAAGGCCCAATTCAGCCACAGACACAGGTTTTGAAGGGAGTCAGGTTGGCGTAGCAGTACTTTCGCCGCCTTCCACCGCTGTGACCTGGGTTCAATTCCTGCCTGGGCCAGTATGTAGATTGGGTTTTCAGTCCCTACCTGATTTTATGGGTTTACCCCAGAACATTCTTCTGGGCTTTTCCTTAAACCTCTAAAACTGTAATTTCTTCTCAATTGTCTCCTCTCTACAGGTTTCTTCAGGCTTTCGGGCTACAGTGCCTGGGGCACTTTTGAGGAATCCTTGGTTTCATTACCAGAAAGAAATACAATAAAAAAATTAATTAAATGTACTGAATTTAAAACAAAGGAAAATCCCTTTTTGTAGGTGGAACTTCGTGTAAAATGACATATTTTTAAAGTTTACTTTTTCAAAAAAATTTGATTACACTTACGGTTACAAAAGTGTGACATTTAGAGGGAACCATGGACAGGAGTCGATACATGAAGTAATATGTTAAGTTTTCCCTCTTTCTACATCCAATATCCGAGTAAGAACATTGCCCACCAACAAGTTTTATTAAATTTTTAAGGTTTCGAGAAATTACAGAGGATTATCTTCAAGTTTTAACATTCATAACATGGACAGACATTACATTTTTAAGTGTTGGGAAGCAGTAAATGAAATGCATGAATTATCCCAAATTGTGTCCCTAGTGTAAAGCTATCCGTTGAGGGATTGTCACTGGCCAATCTTAGGTTCAACCTTTTTAAACTACAGGGTGTACACATCTTCAAGACGTCATGTTCATAACAGGGACAGATATTTGTCACAAATTTCTGTCTATGTTAGGAACATGTATCAAGTCGCATCCTAATTTCATAAATACTAAACAGTTTGCTTTAATGTTGAATGATACCAATTCTACATTGAACAAGTAATATAAATGGAACGAGGGCTGAATTAATCATAACAAGAACGTACAGTATGATTCAAGAATGTCCGTCCATGTTATGAACATTATCCTTCATTTCATCTTAAAGATGACCGATATCCAGTGAATCAGCCTACTTATTTATCAGTGCAATCACAAATAATACAGGAATGCCTAAAAAAAAAAAAAAGATTTGCGAAAAGCTGCTTTGAAATCCACCTTCCATTTCTCACCCATAAAGTTATCAGTTGTAACTGTTAGTGTGGACAGACTATCCACTACAGACTATGTCAGTGGAGTGTCATTGCCTAGCGGTTAAGAACACCGGACTCATGTTCTGGTGTTTCAGAGGCAACAGTGGCATGGGTTCGAGCCCGGGCGTGGACACTTGTGCCCTTAAGCAAGGCACTTAACCATTCTTGCTTCGTCCTTTGGATGGGATGCAAAGCCGTAGGTCCCATGTGTTGTATAAGCCTAACGCACGTAAAAGAACCCTGTAACGCTTATCGCTAAGAGAAGGGGTTTGCCCCGGTGTTTCTGGCAGGAAGGATATGTATACCCTGCCCGTGTGACCCCTGAGAAGGGGTGTTGGTGCAGTATTCATCAAGACAAGACAAGAAGACACGTCTTAAGTTTGTGCACTGATATCAACAAAGACAATCCTCATACAAATATCAAACTACTACTGCGTACTAAGTCCCGTTTTCTTCTCCAAACACCTCCTTAATTGTAATCTGCAGTCCCTCCGGTTAGGTATTCTTTGTCTGGACTTGATTTACTACCATCCTGATGGAGAGTGGTACAGCCAGGCCCTAGTCCACACTACCTGGCCCCTGTGGGATATCTGGTAAGTGTGCTACAAATTACAACCCACAGCAATTTGTTCTAACAGTAGCTGATTCACGAGGTAATATGGCTAACAGGGGAAGTCCTTTCCTTGGAATATTTGTCTATTTGGAAGTGACCATGATAGGTCAATCTTCCTCCCTTGGCAATACAAGAGTGTTATATGGGTCTTGTGGTCATCTGTTTTGATTTAAAGATGTCTGGACTCAAAGACTGAGGCCACTGACAGCTGAATTCCACGCCAGGTCGTCACACACGACGGTGCCCACCAAGGGAGTGATTAACAGGATTCTTTATTTGCACCAGACTTAATAGATGACACGTTCAATTTCTGGATTCTTGAGGGTTTAATTGTCACAACTACCAGATATATTTTAGCTCAAAGTTTTGGCTGCAATACCCTTCCATTGTTTTTGGTGGAAATATGCAACAACATAGGCAAAGGCAAAGTCATTAGATAGCACTTCCTTCCCTTCCTTGTTATTGAGACTGCTGAAACTATTAAGATGGACTCTATGAAAACTATACACATCAGTTTAATGTATAGCCCTAAAGATATATTGTTTAACCCTAACTCCCTAGGCCTTTTTGCTAGGATGTAGCCTCAATCCTACAAAATCCTCCAATTGGCCTCATGGAAAAAATAGCATATAGCCTGAATCCTGCAAATTCCTCCATTATTTCTTGAATATGGTCCATGGAGGGGTGACCACTGCCTGAATCCTGCAAAATCCTCCGGCTATGACTGTCAATAGGCTGAGGCAGAGGCAATGACATCGTGGAGCAGTGCGGAGGATTTCAAGTATAATCAAGGACTAATTTATGCTAGGCTGAGCACAAACAACACAAGGTCCGGCTCAAGACCTTGACACAGTGCGTCCTCCGAAATCAGCAACGCACTTTTGCCATGTAACCTCAATCCTGCCAATTCCTCCAATTTGCTAAAAGGATTTTGGAGGATTTGGGATGGTTATGGTTAATATTGACAAGAGTTTTTGAAACATTACACTTATATTTCTTACAAACCTGACATCCCCTTCGCTGGTATTCTCCCCAGCAGTCAAGTGGGCTGGAGTAGCGTGCTTAGAGATGACCTGTGGTTGGACTGGAACCAACGTCCCCTCCGATGTCCCATTGGTCTTTGTCTTCTTGGATCTGTGCGCTGGGCGTACGGCATCCCCTACCCCCATCAGCTCAATGCGCGTCTTGTGGCTGCTCTTGGCCACAGTGCCTTTGTCGCTGCTCTGTTGTCAAGGAGGAAACAAAACACTTATTTTCTTGGCTCCCTTTGTTCATTTCTCACAGGAGATCCTGATTCTCATGTCAGACTCAATCGAAAGTACATGTACTGTAGTAAAATACATTAATGATGATTTCGCTTGTGTTAGACCATGAAATTCAATGAACAGATTCCACGTGTTTCAAAAAGTGTTAGGGTTAATGTTGTCTATTTGGAGTGCACTGGGGATAGTGGAAGTATCCACTCCGTTCACAAGTACCCCCTCACCGGCAAAGAAAACACAGTTGGGGGTGACCGACTGACGCCATCTTGCTAGACTGCAATTCTGCCGCGACGCGCGGCCGTACCACTGCGTGTACATAGTACAAATCCCCTGGTGCACGTGTGTCACACACAAGGAATGGCGCGCGTCGACCAGCTAAATGTCCTGTCCATGGGACGTCGTTGCTAGGTAAAAGGACGCCCTCTTTCGTTGGCGCACGGAGCCCATTTAGTAGGTTAGTGTGATATTTTTTCCACAAAAACCAAAGCCCAATTGTCAATATAAGTGTGCTTTTTTTTTTTACAGCAAAAGGTCCATTTATTCATAATGAAAGACGAAAGTTTGTTTTCATCACATACATGCTGTAATATCATTCGAGCTCATCTTTATCAAGTCTAAGCAAAGTCTGAGTCTAAAGTGAAGAAAAAATACAGGAGTATCAAAATCCAGTATAGAAAATTCACGTCCCCAAAAAGTGCTGAGGAAATTCTTCCGACAAATTTGAACTATGAGCAAATAACTACATATCAGTATGCATAGACTGGACGTTCTATTTTTCCGAGGCGAAGCCGAGGGAAAGTAGAATGCTCCATGGATCACCGAGGGAGGCTAGTTTTTATCAAGTCTAAGCACAGTCCGAGTCTAAAGTGAATAAATAACACAGGAGTATCAAAATCCAGTATAGAAAATTCCCCTCCCCAAAAAATGCTGAGGAAATTCTTCGGACAATTTTGATCTATGAGCAAATAACTACATATCAGTATGCATAGACTGGACGTTCTATTTTCCCGAGGCGAAGCCGAGGGAAAATAGAATGCTCCATGGATCACCGAGGGAGGCTAGTTTTTATCAAGTCTAAGCACAGTCCGAGTCTAAAGTGAATAAATAACACAGGAGTATCAAAATCCAGTATAGAAAATTCCCCTCCCCCAAAAAATGCTGAGGAAATTCTTTGGACAATTTCGATCTATGAGCAAATAACTACATATCAGTATGCATAGACTGGACGTTCTATTTTTCGCCTCGGGAAAATAGAATGCTCCATGGATCACCGAGGGAGGCTAGTTTTACTTCACCACGAAGCATTCAGCATTTGTTTTATAACACTTCACCCACAGATTCTGCTTTGTTTTAATATTTTAAGTTATTTAAATCTGAACACGGTTAAAATATACTTCAATTTCAGTACAAAATTGGTGGGAAATGTATTTCTCTCTTCCAAACCACCCCTTTACGAAACGTTTTAACCCAACTCTGTGGCGCGCCGTCTAAGAAACAATACGCGCCATGGGTATAGTACTTTGGTTGCTAATGGTTTACTACTTTGGTTGCTATGGGTATAGTACTTTTGGCCGTGCACAGAAAGATAGCAAAAATACAAAGTAACATGTGACTCGCTCTCGGCCAATCAAGACACATAATCTGTGGGTGAGGTGTTATGGAGTACCGAAGTGAATACGTCACGCGCACAAAATGTGTGTAAAAGACATTAAGTGCTTGATTCAGCCTGTGAACCAACACGCGCGCATACTCCATTCGTTTGCACTACATTTTCTGGTTCTAAATGACGTCACACTTCGGTACTCCATAATCCAACATACAACTATCACTGCTTTACACATGAACGCAAAAGGAGGCGCGTGCTTCTAGTTTCCTCTTTCATACTGCCTAACATTAGCTTTATCATGCGTTTCGAACAGTATGCTCTGCCCGTCGTCAGAGAATGAGGGATTCCAACGATGATGCGATGTTTCAAGGATTGTTGCAGTGAGGCGTGAGAAGGATGCAAACTGGTGAAGCTCGGAACCGGTGAAGCTGAGAAGGATGCAAGTTGACTGAGGGACGCTGGATGATCACAAGGGCGTGTCAGTACATAGTGTCACTGTTCCTCATTCTCCTGTTCGAAACGCTGTTCGAAACATTCTCCTGTTCGAAACGTTGAGTCCCTCCGGTTCTTTTCAGAACCACACATACTCACAAAAGAGATATATTCACATGGTACTACCGCAAACTTATCTTGTCTTAGTATCTTTCCAGTATGCAAACCTTCAAATCTCATATTAGCTTTATCAATGATATGAATCATGTTGGGAGACTTCCCTGCATACCTCAAGATCCCAGTACTGTGAATAGGCACCCTCATCTCTAGGAATAAACTCCAGATGAACCTAGTTCAATCAAACAGAAATCAAACCAATGATGACTTTGTGACGATAAAAGTAACAACGTAAGACGGGAGGAAAGCTTGTATCCACTGGTCTCAACTAAAAGCACTAGTTGTGGCTGATGAACCATCAAAGAATCCTGTACTTACATATATGCATTCCACTTTAGCTCTGTTCAGTGATAGGAAACATTTAAAACCTGTGGTTTTTGTTGCAACTCTACTAAGGGTGACCGTAAGGTCATGGCCAAATTCTGCTAAATGCACTTCAAAAATCTGTCAGATTTATCAAAAATCTGCCAAATTCCCCAGAATTACTCGAAATGCACTATAAACACTTAAAATCACATGCAGATGTTGTAGTATTGCCTTAATTAAGGTTCAAATTACATTATAAATAATCTTAAGTCCATAAAGATGTTATGAAATTGCGTAAATTTCAGGAAAAAAGCGGTTGCATCACGACAAAGTCCGGTTCCCAGTGAACCTCGGCACGTAGACCAGCCAACATGTCCCATTATGCAAGGGTTTGTTTGAAAAGATTGAAGCTTTTTTAAACAAATGTACCATTTTGTTCAAAGTTGCTATGTTTTTCTGTCAAATAACCATTTTTGCAGAATTCTGCCAGAAATCTGCCAAAAAATTCCATTCTGTCAAATTTTCTGTCAAACTTGTTTTTTTTTAACAAAAAAATCTGTCAAATTTAGCCGAAAATCGGCTAAAACGGTCACCATGACAGTACTCTCCATTTTTGAGATTTCTTTGTGGAAATCTGTTCCTTTGTCTCAGAGCGTTACAAATACTCACCGCAATATTCTGCCCAGGCTCCAGACTTCCAAACTGGCGTGTGAAGCGGAAGGCCGAGTATGTTGCCCTGTAGACCTCACCGCTAGCTTGCTTGACGTAGGTAGGAGCAAATGAAGACAAGCACCACTGACGAGCTTGGCAGGTCTTATTCTGAAACTCTAGCGTGGCCTCTGTTGGTTGGTAGAGGGATACGGAAGGTAGACTGCTGAGGGGAATTGACTTCAACAATATCAATCGTCTTTAATTTAACCCTAACCATCCCAAAATCCTCCAAAATCCTTTTTGCAAATTGGAGGGATTTGCAGGATTGAGGTTACATGGCAAAAGTGCGTTGCTGATTTCGGAGTACGCACTGTGTCAAGGTCTGGGGCCGGACCTTGTGTTGTTTATGCTCAGCCGTGCATAAATTTAGTCCTTGACTGTACTTGAAATCCTCCGTACTGCTTTAGGATGTCACTGCCTCTGCCTCAACCTATTGACAGTCATAGCCGGAGGATTTTGCAGGATTCAGGCAGTGGTCACCTCTCCACGGACCATATTCAAGAAATAATGGAGGAATTTGCAGGATTGAGGCTTTATGCTATTTTTCCATGAGGTCAATTGGAGGATTTTGCAGGATTGAGGCTACATCCTAGCAAAAAGGCCTAGGGAGTTAGGGTTAAATATGACAGGAGAACCATGCTAGTGTGTGGTAAACGTTTCCCCCTTCCAGTACCAACTAAAAAAAACACGTAAGAAAGCACAATGTTTCTCTCCAAAAAAGGGTAAAAAAAAGTCAGGGTGGCAACATTTGGTCTGGTGAGCATTTATGTACATCCTTGCATTCTGATGAATTGTGTGTATCCGCTCCGTTCACAAGTACCCCCTCCCTGGCAAAGAAAGTACAGTTGGGGTGACCGACCGACGCCATCTTGCCTGAATGCAATTTTGACGCAACGCGCGGTACCACTGCGTGTACATAGTACAGATCCTCTGGTGTACGTGCGTCACACACAAGGAACGGTGCGCGTCAACCAGCTAAATGTCCCGCCCATGGGACGTCGTTGCTAGGTAAAAGGGCGCCCTCTTTTGTTGGCGCACCGAGCCCACAGAAAATGATTGTTTTTCCCCTGCCAAAATTTTAATAAAGATTAAGGGAAATGTGCGCCAAAATACAAGGTGCGCTCAGATTACAAGTTAACAGTGCAGAGTATCAACAAATCAACAGTCCACTCCAGTTGCCAAGAAACCCTTCAACCCTAACTCCCTACTGTCTTTTACTAAGCACTGGACCAAGTCCGCCAAAATCCATCAATCACACTGCTTCCAATGCATGCTTTGCTTTAGGCCTCCAGGCTCAAGTCCATCATACTCCATCAATATTTAGTCGGTAATCCTTACTTTTAGGACCTCGTTCCTATACAGGAAGGGAAAGACTCACCAAAACAGTTGACTAAATGACACTCAAAATTGACATTCTGATATTTCTTGACACATCTGAACAATTGGCAGTGACACCTTCTTGAATATCAGCAGGTTTAATTTTGTGGAAAGAGGGCAGGGCTTTGATTTATGCGGGTAATTAACGGGTAAAAGACGACGATGACAACCAGAAAACAGACTCAGAAACCAAGATGGCAAATGTGAAAGCTCGATGCAATGAAAGCTCAATGCAATGAAAGCTCGATGCTGATTGGCTGATAAAATATAAACATCATATATATATTTTAGCAGCCAATCAGCATCAGGCTTACATTATGTAGGGCTTTCACTCATGTTGTGAGAACTACAACATGCACAAGTGACTGCAAAAAAAAGTAGGAAAGTCACATTTTCTTTGAAAGTGCTTTCAAAATTACAAATATGAGTTTACATGAAGAAAAAAGACTGCGTTAACCTGCACAAGTCACTTTGGTAATGGACAGTCATCTGCAGAAGTCAGTTTTGAAAAGAACTCGTAAAAAATAGGTGTCCTAAAGATAAGGATTACCATTTAGTCAAACCAGGCCTGCAGGACCAAGTCCCGCAAAATCCACCAAAAGGGGGGATGGATTTTGTTGGAGTTGGGGAGGTTAGGCTTAAACAATGAATGACTACCTGATGTGCTTCCAACTTTGGTGCTGGGAAATCGGACCACTTTGGAGAGAAGCTTAACCGGAGATGTGCCATCAGTCCGAGTTGATACCATTGAGGTGTCTGGGGTGACAGGTTGATCTGGGAGGGACTGCATGTTACGCATTGAGGGGACAATGGAAGTGTCCATTCCAAAGTCCTCTCGGATTTGAACTTTGACCTCCTGTGAAAAGAAAAGGCAATTTTGTCTTCCATTAGGAAGGGGGCCAATGTCTTCACGATTATGGGGTGATGGGTTGGTCTCAATCAAAACTGGAAATCAAGCCTATACTCAATTCGGGCGATTCACAATGCAGTGCGCCACCAAGAGTTTGCCATGGAGAGTCAACTTTTCAAGTTTACAGTCGACAAAATATGGCCCATTTGAATGAGTGTTAGTAGACACTTCAGCTAATTTGTTATAGATTGGGGCATAGCGTTCTGCCGCCCTACCAAAAATCACCACATTGATAAAAAGAAAAGAAAAGGGCAAACATAAACTCGAATCATAAGCTTACGAAACTATTCACCGCATAAAACGAACAATTTCAATTGTCCTGCGCTGCGAAATTTGTCGACCATCTCCCACAATGCACTGGGAAAAATTAACTCTCTGTGGCTAACTACTGGTGGCGCTATGCATTGTGAATCACCTAAATTGTCTGTACTTTATGGGGAATGTGGATTTAACAGGACCAGGAATCATTACAAGTTTCACAGCCAAAAGCGACATTCACTAACAAATTCTACACAGTGTTCTCTGGCAAAAGTTTTCCACAGCATGCACAACTTCTTTGCATTGAGATTTGACACATTACAGGGTGGCAACCCCTCAGTAACCTCACATTAATTTCAAAAGAGGGATAAACACTTCAAAAATCTGTGTAAAAATAACAACCCTACCGAGTATGAAAATGCATTAAGAATGTTTTTTAAAACTTCAGCTGTTTTTATAAGTCAAGTACTGTCTTCCTAAGTTAAAGGGAAGATACAACATTTGCAAACATCAAAAAACGAAATGATCAAATTATCACAAAATACCTTACTTAATTGTTAGGGAATGACAGTCTTAATCATCATTTAAAATCATGGCTCTTGGTGTGCTGACATTTTCAAGAAAAACTAATTTTTTCCAACGCTGGTCGGCCGACCAGCGTTGGAGAAAACTTGCTTTTTTTAAAAAACTGTTCCTAAGTTTTCATATTTAGTTATTCTGACTTTTCTTTACAACTGATTACACATCTGTGAAGGGGTACAAGCCTGCTAGACTGATTCTCTGACCTTACAATTCCCCAGGTGTATTAATTGTTCTGTTTCATTTTAAGTGGAGTCACGGAACCAGACTACAAGAGCATGATAGGTTTTCTTGGTTTTTCCAGCATCTACAAGCCCAAAACTTGAAACAAGTCAGTTTAACAATATTTGCTATAACATACTAATCCTCCAAATCCATTCATTTCTGAAAATTACAGCAAAAGCAAATGCTGTACATTCCTTTTAACAAATTAACCGATAGCCAACATGCACCCTGATTGCAGGAAGAATTAGCAAGGAACAATTCAGAAAATACTATTTGAATTTTGCAGTACCTTCTGCCGTCCATCACACACCACCAGAATGGTTCCACTCCAAGGCAACTGCACCCCTTTAGACCGAATGGAAGGGTTACAGCTAACCAATATGTACAACTGTTTGGCAGACTCCACCACTCCAGCTGCAGGGGTGACAATTAGGCAGTCTGGAGTGTGCATTGTTTCAAACCTGCAAAGGCAAAGAAAACCCTCAATTATAAATAAATAAAAAAGCAAGATCTTACCACTGCTCTACACGACTTCTAAAACTACATCATGTCGATTTATTGGTTTAAAACATAATTTAAAAAAAAGTCTTGCATTTGAAACATAGTAACAGAACATATATTATACCCATGCCACCCCCCCCCCAAAAATGATTAAAATTAAAAATTATTTCTCCCATGGCTTCAAATAATTTATTGCCAAAGATTCCAATCCAGCTACTTCCGTCTGATTTCGGGACATCAATTGACAAAGCAGAGCTTGCCTTTCACAAGACCTCCTGAGATTCCGTGAACAAAGCCTTTCAAAACTGTTGTACAGCAAACCTAAGTTAACCATACCCTTCAACGTTTTCCATAGCCATAAAAAAAAGTCAGTTTTTCACCCAAAAATCCAAATTCACAAAAATTGCTGAAAAGTTCACATGAGGCACCTAGAGGCCAGAATTGAATTCCCTGAAAAGTTCAACTCATTGCATTAAGTATCCAGTGAGAAAAGAAAACTTTTTGATTTTTTACAAAATGCCCCGAAAACTTCAACGTTTTCCATAGCCGGCATCATCGAAAAAGTAAGTTTTTCACCCAAAAATCAAGCTTCAACAAATTTGCTCACAAGTTCACACGAGGTGCCTAGAGGCCAGAATTGAATTCCTTAAAGAGTTCAACTCATTACATTTGGTGTCCAGTGAGAAAAGAAAACTTTTTGATCGTTTACAAAATGCCCCCTAAAATTCAACGTTTTCCATAGCCGGCTTTATCCAAAAAGTCAGTTTTTCACCCAAAAATACAACTTCACCAAAATTGCTCAAAAGTTCACACGAGGTGCCTAGAGGCCAGAATTGAATTCCCTGAAGAGTTCAACTCATTACATTCAGTATCCAGTGAGAAAAGAACAATTTTAGATTTTTTACAAAATGCCCCAAAACTTCAACGTTTTCCATAGCCGACATCATCGAAAAAGTCAGTTTTTGACCCAAAAATTCGACTTCATCAAATTTGCTCGAAAGTTCACACGAGGTGCCTAAAGACCAGAATTGAATTCCCTGAAGAGTTCAACTCATTACATTCAGTATCCAGTGAGAAAAGAACAATTTTAGATTTGTTACAAAATGCCCCAAAACTTCAACGTTTTCCATAGCCGGCATTATTGAAAAAGTCAGTTTTTGACCCAAAAATCCGACTTCATCAAATTTGCTCAAAAGTTCACACGAGGTGCCTAGAGGCCAGAATTGAATTCCCTGAAGAGTTCAACTCATTACATTCAGTATCCAGTGAGAAAAGAACAATTTTAGATTTTTTACAAAATGCCCCAAAACTTCAACGTTTTCCATAGCCGGCATCATCGAAAAAGTCAGTTTTTGACCCAAAAATCCATCTTCACAAAATTTGCTCAAAAGTTCACACGAGGTGCCTAGAGGCCAGAATTGAATTCCCTGAAGAGTTCAACTCATTACATTTAGTATCCAGTGAGAAAAGATTTTTTACAAAATGCCCCAAAACTTCAACGTTTTCCATAGCCGGCATCATCGAAAAAGTCAGTTTTTGACCCAAAAATCCATCTTCACAAAATTTGCTCAAAAGTTCACACGAGGTGCCTAGAGGCCAGAATTGAATTCCCTGAAGAGTTCAACTCATTACATTCAGTATCCAGTGAGAAAAGAACAATTTTAGATTTTTACAAAATGCCCCAAAACTTCAACGTTTTCCATATCCGGCATCATCGAAAAAGTCAGTTTTTGACCCAAAAATCCGACTTCATCAAATTTGCTCAAAAGTTCACACGAGGTGCCTAGAGGCCAGAATTGAATTCCCTGAAGAGTTCAACTCATTACATTCAGTATCCAGTGAGAAAAGAACAATTTTAGATTTTTTACAAAATGCCCAAAAACTTCAACGTTTTCCATAGCCGACATCATCGAAAAAGTCAGTTTTTGACCCAAAAATTCGACTTCATCAAATTTGCTCGAAAGTTCACACGAGGTGCCTAGAGGCCAGAATTGAATTCCCTGAAGAGTTCAACTCATTACATTCAGTATCCAGTGAGAAAAGAACAATTTTAGATTTTTTGAATTCCCTGAAGAGTTCAACTCATTACATTTAGTATCCAGTGAGAAAAGAACAATTTTAGATTTTTTACAAAATGCCCCAAAACTTCAACGTTTTCCATAGCCGGCATCATCGAAAAAGTCAGTTTTTGACCCAAAAATCCATCTTCACAAAATTTGCTCAAAAGTTCACACAAGGTGCCTAGAGGCCAGAATTAAATTCCCCGAAGAGTTCAACTCATTACATTCAGTATCCAGTGAGAAAAGAACAATTTTAGATTTTTTACAAAATGCCCCAAAACTTCAACGTTTTCCATAGCAGGCATCATCGAAAAAGTCAGTTTTTGACCCAAAAATCCATCTTCACAAAATTTGCTCAAAAGTTCACACGAGGTGCCTAGAGGCCAGAATTGAATTCCCTGAAGAGTTCAACTCATTACATTCAGTATCCAGTGAGAAAAGAACAATTTTAGATTTTTTACAAAATGCCCCAAAACTTCAACGTTTTCCATAGCCGGCATCATCAAAAAAGACAGTTTTTTGACCCAAAAATCTATCTTCACAAAATTTGCTCAAAAAATCAAACGAGGTGCCTAGAGGCCAGAATTGAATTCGATGAAGAGTTCAACTCATTACATTCAGTATCCAGTGAGAAAAGAACAATTTTAGACTTTTTTACAAAATGCCCCAAAACTTCAACGTTTTCCATATCCGGCATCATCGAAAAGTCAGTTTTGACCCAAAATTCCAGCTTCACAGAATTTGCTCAAAGGTTCACACGAGGTGCCTAGAGGCCAGAATTGAATTCCCTGAAGAGTTCAACTCATTACATTCAGTATCCAGTGAGAAAAGAACAATTTTAGATTTTTACAAAATGCCCCAAAACTTCAACGTTTTCCATATCCGGCATCATCGAAAAAGTCAGTTTTTGACCCAAAAATCCGACTTCATCAAATTTGCTCAAAAGTTCACACGAGGTGCCTAGAGGCCAGAATTGAATTCCCTGAAGAGTTCAACTCATTACATTCAGTATCCAGTGAGAAAAGAACAATTTTAGATTTTTACAAAATGCCCCAAAACTTCAACGTTTTCCATAGCCGGCATCATCGAAAAAGTCAGTTTTTGACCCAAAAATCCGACTTCATGAAATTTGCTCAAAAGTTCACACGAGGTGCCTAGAGGCCAGAATTGAATTCCCTGAAGAGTTCAACTCATTACATTCAGTATCCAGTGAGAAAAGAACAATTTTAGATTTTTTACAAAATGCCCCAAAACTTCAACGTTTTCCATAGCCGGCATCATCGAAAAAGTCAGTTTTTTACCCAAAAATCCATCTTCACAAAATTTGCTCAAAAGTTCACACAAGGTGCCTAGAGGCCAGAATTGAATTCCCTGAAGTGTTCAACTCATTACATTCAGTATCCAGTGAGAAAAGAACAATTTTAGATTTTTTACAAAATGCCCCAAAACTTCAACGTTTTCCATAGCCGGCATCATCGAAAAAGTCAGTTTTTGACCCAAAAATCCATCTTCACAAAATTTGCTAAAAAGTTCACACGAGGTGCCTAGAGGCCAGAATTGAATTCCCTGAAGAGTTCAACTCATTTCACTCAGTATCCAGTGAGAAAAGAACAATTTTAGATTTTTTACAAAATGCCCCAAAACTTCAACGTTTTCCATAGCCGGCATCATCGAAAAAGTCAGTTTTTCACCCAAAAATACAACTTCACCAAAATTGCTCAAAAGTTCACACGAGGTGCCTAGAGGCCAGAATTGAATTCCCTTAAGAGTTCAACTCATTACATTCAGTATCCAGTGAGAAAAAAACAATTTTAGATTTTTTACAAAATGCCCCAAAACTTCAACGTTTTCCATAGCCGACATCATCGAAAAAGTCAGTTTTTGACCCAAAAATTTGACTTCATCAAATTTGCTTGAAAGTTCACACGAGGTGCCTAGAGGCCAGAATTGAATTCCCTGAAGAGTTCAACTCATTACATTCAGTATCCAGTGAGAAAAGAACAATTTTAGATTTGTTACAAAATGCCCCAAAACTTCAACGTTTTCCATAGCCGGCATCATCAAAAAAGTCAGTTTTTGACCCAAAAATCCGACTTCATCAAATTGGCTCAAAAGTTCACACGAGGTGCCTAGAGGCCAGAATTGAATTCCCTGAAGAGTTCAACTCATTACATTCAGTATCCAGTAAGAAAAGAACAATTTTAGATTTTTTACAAAATGCCCAAAACTTCAACGTTTTCCACAGCCGGCATCATCGAAAAAGTCAGTTTTTGACCCAAAAATCCATCTTCACAAAATTTGCTCAAAAGTTCACACGAGGTGCCTAGAGGCCAGAATTGAATTCACTGAAGAGTTCAACTCATTACATTTAGTATCCAGTGAGAAAAGAACAATTTTAGATTTTTTACAAAATGCCCCAAAACTTCAGTATCCAGTTTTCCATAGCCGGCATCATCGAAAAAGTCAGTTTTTGACCCAAAAATCCATCTTCACAAAATTTGCTCAAAAGTTCACACGAGGTGCCTAGAGGCCAGAATTGAATTCCCTGAAGAGTTCAACTCATTACATTCAGTATCCAGTGAGAAATGAACAATTTTAGATTTTTACAAAATGCCCCAAAACTTCAACGTTTTCCATAGCCGGCATCATCGAAAAAGTCAGTTTTTGACCCAAAAATCCGACTTCATCTAATTTGCTCAAAAGTTCACACGAGGTGCCTAGAGGCCAGAATTGAATTCCCTGAAGAGTTCAACTCATTACATTCAGTATCCAGTGAGAAAAGAACAATTTTAGATTTTTTACAAAATGCCCCAAAACTTCAACGTTTTCCATAGCCGGCATCATCAAAAAAGTCAGTTTTTGACCCAAAAATCCATCTTCACAGAATTTGCTCAAAAGTTCACACGAGGTGCCTAGAGGCCAGAATTGAATTCCCTGAAGAGTTCAACTCATTACATTCAGTATCCAGTGAGAAAAGAACAATTTTAGATTTTTACAAAATGCCCCAAAACTTCAACGTTTTCCATAGCCGGCATCATTGAAAAAGTCAGTTTTTGACCCAAAAATCCGACTTCATCAAATTTGCTCAAAAGTTCACACGAGGTGCCTAGAGGCCAGAATTGAATTCCCTGAAGAGTTCAACTCATTACATTCAGTATCCAGTGAGAAAAGAACAATTTTAGATTTTTTTACAAAATGCCCCAAAACTTCAACGTTTTCCATAGCCGGCATCATCGAAAAAGTCAGTTTTTGACCCAAAAATCCATCTTCACAAAATTTGCTCAAAAGTTCACACGAGGTGCCTAAAGGCCAGAATTGAATTCCCTGAAGAGTTCAACTCATTACATTCAGTATCCAGTGAGAAAAGAACAATTTTAGATTTTTTACAAAATGCCCCAAAACTTCAACGTTTTCCATAGCCGGCATCATCGAAAAAGTCAGTTTTTGACCCAAAAATCCATCTTCACAAAATTTGCTCAAAAGTTCACACGAGGTGCCTAGAGGCCAGAATTGAATTCCCTGAAGAGTTCAACTCATTACATTCAGTATCCAGTGAGAAAAGAACAATTTTAGATTTTTTACAAAATGCCCCAAAACTTCAACGTTTTCCATAGCTGGCATCATCGAAAAAGTCAGTTTTTGACCCAAAAATCCGACTTCATCAAATTTGCTCAAAAGTTCACACGAGGTGCCTAGAGGCCAGAATTAAATTCCCTGAAGAGTTCAACTCATTACATTCAGTATCCAGTGAGAAAAGAACAATTTTAGATTTTTTACAAAATGCCCAAAAACTTCAACGTTTTCCATAGCCGACATCATCGAAAAAGTCAGTTTTTGACCCAAAAATCCGACTTCATCAAATTTGCTCGAAAGTTCACACGAGGTGCCTAGAGGCCAGAATTGAATTCCCTGAAGAGTTCAACTCATTACATTCAGTATCCAGTGAGAAAAGAACAATTTTAGATTTTTTGAATTCCCTGAAGAGTTCAACTCATTACATTTAGTATCCAGTGAGAAAAGAACAATTTTAGATTTTTTACAAAATGCCCCAAAACTTCAACGTTTTCCATAGCCGGCATCATCGAAAAAGTCAGTTTTTGACCCAAAAATCCATCTTCTCAAAATTTGCTCAAAAGTTCACACAAGGTGTCTAGAGGCCAGAATTGAATTCCCTGAAGAGTTCAACTCATTACATTCAGTATCCAGTGAGAAAAGAACAATTTTAGATTTTTACAAAATGCCCCAAAACTTCAACGTTTTCCATAGCAGGCATCATCGAAAAAGTCAGTTTTTGACCCAAAAATCCATCTTCACAAAATTTGCTCAAAAGTTCACACGAGGTGCCTAGAGGCCAGAATTGAATTCCCTGAAGAGTTCAACTCATTACATTCAGTATCCAGTGAGAAAAGAACAATTTTAGATTTTTACAAAATGCCCCAAAACTTCAACGTTTTCCATAGCCGGCATCATCGAAAAAGTCAGTTTCTGACCCAAAAATCCATCTTCACAAAATTTGCTCAAAAGTTCACACGAGGTGCCTAGAGGCCAGAATTGAATTCCCTGAAGAGTTCAACTCATTACATTCAGTATCCAGTGAGAAAAGAACAATTTTAGATTTTTACAAAATGCCCCAAAACTTCAACGTTTTCCATATCCGGCATCATCGAAAAAGTCAGTTTTTGACCCAAAAATCCGACTTCATCAAATTTGCTCAAAAGTTCACACGAGGTGCCTAGAGGCCAGAATTGAATTCCCTGAAGAGTTCAACTCATTACATTCAGTATCCAGTGAGAAAAGAACAATTTTAGATTTTTTACAAAATGCCCCAAAACTTCAACGTTTTCCATAGCCGGCATCATCGAAAAAGTCAGTTTTTGACCCAAAAATCCATCTTCACAAAATTTGCTCAAAAGTTCACACGAGGTGCCTAGAGGCCAGAATTGAATTCCCTGAAGAGTTCAACTCATTACATTCAGTATCCAGTGAGAAAAGAACAATTTTAGATTTTTACAAAATGCCCCAAAACTTCAACGTTTTCCATAGCCGGCATCATCGAAAAAGTCAGTTTTTGACCCAAAAATCCATCTTCACAAAATTTGCTCAAAAGTTCACACGAGGTGCCTAGAGGCCAGAATTGAATTCCCTGAAGAGTTCAACTCATTTCACTCAGTATCCAGTGAGAAAAGAACAATTTTAGATTTTTTACAAAATGCCCCAAAACTTCAACGTTTTCCATAGCCGGCATCATCGAAAAAGTCAGTTTTTGACCCAAAAATCCGACTTCATCAAATTTGCTCAAAAGTTCACACGAGGTGCCTAGAGGCCAGAATTGAATTCCCTGAAGAGTTCAACTCATTACATTCAGTATCCAGTGAGAAAAGAACAATTTTAGATTTTTACAAAATGCCCCAAAACTTCAACGTTTTCCATAGCCGGCATCATCGAAAAAGTCAGTTTTTGACCCAAAAATCCGACTTCATCAAATTTGCTCAAAAGTTCACACGAGGTGCCTAGAGGCCAGAATTGAATTCCCTGAAGAGTTCAACTCATTACATTCAGTATCCAGTGAGAAAAGAACAATTTTAGATTTTTTACAAAATGCCCCAAAACTTCAACGTTTTCCATAGCCGGCATCATCGAAAAAGTCAGTTTTTGACCCAAAAATCCATCTTCACAGAATTTGCTCAAAAGTTCACACGAGGTGCCTAGAGGCCAGAATTGAATTCCCTGAAGAGTTCAACTCATTACATTCAGTATCCAGTGAGAAAAGAACAATTTTAGATTTTTACAAAATGCCCCAAAACTTCAACGTTTTCCATAGCCGGCATCATCGAAAAAGTCAGTTTTTGACCCAAAAATCCATCTTCACAGAATTTGCTCAAAAGTTCACACGAGGTGCCTAGAGGCCAGAATTGAATTCCCTGAAGAGTTCAACTCATTACATTCAGTATCCAGTGAGAAAAGAACAATTTTAGATTTTTTACAAAATGCCCCAAAACTTCAACGTTTTCCATATCCGGCATCATCGAAAAAGTCAGTTTTTGACCCAAAAATCCGACTTCATCAAATTTGCTCAAAAGTTCACACGAGGTGCCTAGAGGCCAGAATTGAATTCCCTGAAGAGTTCAACTCATTACATTCAGTATCCAGTGAGAAAAGAACAATTTTAGATTTTTACAAAATGCCCCAAAACTTCAACGTTTTCCATATCCGGCATCATCGAAAAAGTCAGTTTTTGACCCCAAAATCCATCTTCACAGAATTTGCTCAAAAGTTCACACGAGGTGCCTAGAGGCCAGAATTGAATTCCCTGAAGAGTTCAACTCATTACATTCAGTATCCAGTGAGAAAAGAACAATTTTAGATTTTTTACAAAATGCCCCAAAACTTCAACGTTTTCCATAGCCGGCATCATCGAAAAAGTCAGTTTTTGACCCAAAAATCCATCTTCACAAAATTTGCTCAAAAGTTCACACGAGGTGCCTAGAGGCCAGAATTGAATTCCCTGAAGAGTTCAACTCATTACATTCAGTATCCAGTGAGAAAAGAACAATTTTAGATTTTTACAAAATGCCCCAAAACTTCAACGTTTTCCATAGCCGGCATCATCGAAAAAGTCAGTTTTGACCCAAAAATCCATCTTCACAGAATTTGCTCAAAAGTTCACACGAGGTGCCTAGAGGCCAGAATTGAATTCCCTGAAGAGTTCAACTCATTACATTCAGTATCCAGTGAGAAAAGAACAATTTTAGATTTTTACAAAATGCCCCAAAACTTCAACGTTTTCCATAGCCGGCATCATCGAAAAAGTCAGATTTTGACCCAAAAATCCGACTTCATCAAATTTGCTCAAAAGTTCACACGAGGTGCCTAGAGGCCAGCATTGAATTCCCTGAAGAGTTCAACTCATTACATTCAGTATCCAGTGAGAAAAGAACAATTTTAGATTTTTACAAAATGCCCCAAAACTTCAACGTTTTCCATAGCCGGCATCATCGAAAAAGTCAGTTTTGACCCAAAAATCCATCTTCACAAAATTTGCTCAAAAGTTCACACGAGGTGCCTAGAGGCCAGAATTGAATTCCCTGAAGAGTTCAACTCATTACATTCAGTATCCAGTGAGAAAAGAACAATTTTAGATTTTTAAAAAATGCCCCAAAACTTCAACGTTTTACATATCCGGCATCAGCGAAAAAGTCAGTTTTGACCCAAAATCCGACTTCATCAAATTTGCTCAAAAGTTCACACGAGGTGCCTAGAGGCCAGAATTGAATTCCCTGAAGAGTTCAACTCATTACATTCAGTATCCAGTGAGAAAAGAACAATTTTAGATTTTTACAAAATACCCCAAAACTTCAACGTATTCCATAGCGGCATCATCGAAAAGTCAGTTTTGACCCAAAATCCGACTTCATCAAATTTGCTCAAAAGTTCACACGAGGTGCCTAGAGGCCAGAATTGAATTCCCTGAAGAGTTCAACTCATTACATTCAGTATCCAGTGAGAAAAGAACAATTTTAGATTTTTACAAAATGCCCCAAAACTTCAACGTTTTCCATAGCCGGCATAATCGAAAAAGTCAGTTTTTGACCCAAAAATCCATCTTCACAAAATTTGCTCAAAAGTTCACACGAGGTGCCTAGAGGCCAGAATTGAATTCCCTGAAGAGTTCAACTCATTACATTCAGTATCCAGTGAGAAAAGAACAATTTTAGATTTTTACAAAATGCCCCAAAACTTCAACGTTTTCCATAGCCGGCATCATCGAAAAAGTCAGTTTTTGACCCAAAAATCCATCTTCACAAAATTTGCTCAAAAGTTCACACGAGGTGCCTAGAGGCCAGAATTGAATTCCCTGAAGAGTTCAACTCATTACATTCAGTATCCAGTGAGAAAAGAACAATTTTAGATTTTTACAAAATGCCCCAAAACTTCAACGTTTTCCATAGCCGGCATCATCGAAAAAGTCAGTTTTTGACCCAAAAATCCATCTTCATCAAATTTGCTCAAAAGTTCACACGAGGTGCCTAGAGGCCAGAATTGAATTCCCTGAAGAGTTCAACTCATTACATTCAGTATCCAGTGAGAAAAGAACAATTTTAGATTTTTTAAAAAAATGGCCCGAAAACTTCAGTTTTGGGGCATCATCGAAAAAGTTGGTTTTTGACCCAAAAAATCCATCTTCACAAAATTGGCTCAAAAGTTCACACGAGGTGCCTAGAGGATAGAATTGAATTCCCTGAAGAGTTCAACTCATTACATTCAGTATCCAGTGAGAAAAGAACAATTTTAGATTTTTACAAAATGCCCCAAAACTTCAACGTTTTCCATAGCCGGCATCACCGAAAAAGTCAGTTTTTGACCCAAAAATCCATCTTCACAAAATTTGCTCAAAAGTTCACACGAGGTGCCTAGAGGCCAGAATTGAATTCCCTGAAGAGTTCAACTCATTACATTCAGTATCCAGTGAGAAAAGAACAATTTTAGATTTTTACAAAATGCGCCAAAACTTGAAAGTTTTCCATAGCGGCATCATCGAAAAAGTCAGTTTTTGACCCAAAAATCCATCTTCATCAAATTTGCTCAAAAGTTCACACGAGGTGCCTAGAGGCCAGAATTGAATTCCCTGAAGAGTTCAACTCATTACATTCAGTATCCAGTGAGAAAAGAACAATTTTAGATTTTTACAAAATGCCCCAAAACTTCAACGTTTTCCATAGCAGGCATCATCGAAAAAGTCAGTTTTTGACCCAAAAATCCGACTTCATCAAATTTGCTCAAAAGTTCACACGAGGTGCCTAGAGGCCAGAATTGAATTCCCTGAAGAGTTCAACTCATTACATTCAGTATCCAGTGAGAAAAGAACAATTTTAGATTTTTACAAAATGCCCCAAAACTTCAACGTTTTCCATAGCCGGCATCATCGAAAAAGTCAGTTTCTGATCCAAAAATCCATCTCCAACAAATTTGCTCAAAAGTTCACACGAGGTGCCTAGAGGCCAGAATTGAATTCCCTGAAGAGTTCAACTCATTACATTCAGTATCCAGTGAGAAAAGAACAATTTTAGATTTTTTCAAAATGCCCCAAAAAGTCACCGTTATGCATAGCCTGCATCATCGAGAAAGCCCCGTTTTGACCCAAAAATCCGACTTCATCAAATTTGCTCAAAAGTTCACACGAGGTGCCTAGAGGCCAGAATTGAATTCCCTGAAGAGTTCAACTCATTACATTCAGTATCCAGTGAGAAAAGAACAATTTTAGATTTTTAACAAAATGCCCCAAAACTTCAACGTTTTCCATAGCCGGCATCATCGAAAAAGTCAGTTTTTGACCCAAAAATCCATCTTCACAAAATTTGCTCAAAAGTTCACACGAGGTGCCTAGAGGCCAGAATTGAATTCCCTGAAGAGTTCAACTCATTACATTCAGTATCCAGTGAGAAAAGAACAATTTTAGATTTTTACAAAATGCCCCAAAATTTCACCGTTTTCAATAGCCGGAATCACCGAAAAAGTCGGTTTTGACCCAAAAATCCATCTTCACAAAATTTGCTCAAAAGTTCACACGAGGTGCCTAGAGGCCAGAATTGAATTCCCTGAAGAGTTCAACTCATTACATTCAGTATCCAGTGAGAAAAGAACAATTTTAGATTTTTTACAAAATGCCCCAAAACTTCAACGTTTTCCATAGCCGGCATCATCGAAAAAGTCAGTTTTTGACCCAAAAATCCATCTTCACAAAATTTGCTCAAAAGTTCACACGAGGTGCCTACAGGCCAGAATTGAATTCCCTGAAGAGTTCAACTCATTACACTCAGTATCCAGTGAGAAAAGAACAATTTTAGATTTTTACAAAATGCCCCAAAACTTCAACGTTTTCCATATCCGGCATCATCGAAAAAGTCAGTTTTTGACCCAAAAATCCATCTTCACAAAATTTGCTCAAAAGTTCACACGAGGTGCCTAGAGGCCAGAATTGAATTCCCTGAAGAGTTCAACTCATTACATTCAGTATCCAGTGAGAAAAGAACAATTTTAGATTTTTACAAAATGCCCCAAAACTTCAACGTTTTCCATAGCGGCATCATCGAAAAAGTCAGTTTTGACCCAAAAATCCATCTTCATCAAATTTGCTCAAAAGTTCACACGAGGTGCCTAGAGGCCAGAATTGAATTCCCTGAAGAGTTCAACTCATTACATTCAGTATCCAGTGAGAAAAGAACAATTTTAGATTTTTACAAAATGCCCCAAAACTTCAACGTTTTCCATAGCCGGCATCATCGAAAAAGTCAGTTTTTGACCCAAAAATCCGACTTCATCAAATTTGCTCAAAAGTTCACACGAGGTGCCTAGAGGCCAGAATTGAATTCCCTGAAGAGTTCAACTCATTACATTCAGTATCCAGTGAGAAAAGAACAATTTTAGATTTTTACAAAATGCCCCAAAACTTCAACGTTTTCCATAGCCGGCATCATCGAAAAAGTCAGTTTTTTACCCAAAAATCCATCTTCACAAAATTTGCTCAAAAGTTCACACGAGGTGCCTAGAGGCCAGAATTGAATTCCCTGAAGAGTTCAACTCATTACATTCAGTATCCAGTGAGAAAAGAACAATTTTAGATTTTTACAAAATGCCCCAAAACTTCAACGTTTTCCATATCCGGCATCATCGAAAAATTCAGTTTTTGACCCAAAAATCCATCTTCACAAAATTTGCTCAAAAGTTCACACGAGGTGCCTAGAGGCCAGAATTGAATTCCCTGAAGAGTTCAACTCATTACACTCAGTATCCAGTGAGAAAAGAACAATTTTAGATTTTTACAAAATGCCCCAAAACTTCAACGTTTTCCATAGCCGGCATCATCGAAAAAGTCAGTTGTTGACCCAAAAATCCGACTTCATCAAATTTGCTCAAAAGTTCACACGAGGTGCCTAGAGGCCAGAATTGAATTCCCTGAAGAGTTCAACTCATTACATTCAGTATCCAGTGAGAAAAGAACAATTTTAGATTTTTACAAAATGCCCCAAAACTTCAACGTTTTCCATAGCGGCATCATCGAAAAAGTCAGTTTTGACCCAAATTCCGACTTCATCAAATTTGCTCAAAAGTTCACACGAGGTGCCTAGAGGCCAGAATTGAATTCCCTGAAGAGTTCAACTCATTACATTCAGTATCCAGTGAGAAAAGAACAATTTTAGATTTTTACAAAATGCCCCAAAACTTCAACGTTTTCCATAGCCGGCATCATCAAAAAAGTCAGTTTTTGACCCGAAAATCCAACTTCATCAAATTTGCTAAAAAGTTCACACCAGGTACCTAGAGGCAAGAAGTGAATTCCCTGAAGATTTCAACTCATAATATTCAGTATCCATGAGAAAAGAACAATTTAAATTTTTTACAAATTGCCCACAAAACTTCAACGTTTTCCATAGCCGGCATCATCAAAAAAGTCAGTTTTTCACCCAAAAATCCATCTTCACAAAATTTGCTCAAAAGTTCACACGAGGTGCCTAGAGGCCAGAATTGAATTCCCTGAAGAGTTCAACTCATTACATTCAGTATCCAGTGAGAAAAGAACAATTTTAGATTTTTACAAAATGCCCCAAAACTTCAACGTTTTCCATAGCGGCATCATCGAAAGTCAGTTTTTGACCCAAAAATCCGACTTCATCAAATTTGCTCAAAAGTTCACACGAGGTGCCTAGAGGCCAGAATTGAATTCCCTGAAGAGTTCAACTCATTACATTCAGTATCCAGTGAGAAAAGAACAATTTTAGATTTTTACAAAATGCCCCAAAACTTCAACGTTTTCCATAGCCGGCATCATCGAAAAGTCAGTTTTGACCCAAAAATCCATCTTCACAGAATTTGCTCAAAAGTTCACACGAGGTGCCTAGAGGCCAGAATTGAATTCCCTGAAGAGTTCAACTCATTACATTCAGTATCCAGTGAGAAAAGAACAATTTTAGATTTTTTACAAAATGCCCCAAAACTTCAACGTTTTCCATAGCCGGCATCATCGAAAAAGTCAGTTTTTGACCCAAAAATCCATCTTCACAGAATTTGCTCAAAAGTTCACACGAGGTGCCTAGAGGCCAGAATTGAATTCCCTGAAGAGTTCAACTCATTACATTCAGTATCCAGTGAGAAAAGAACAATTTTAGATTTTTTACAAAATGCCCCAAAACTTCAACGTTTTCCATAGCCGGCATCATCGAAAAAGTCAGGTTTTGACCCAAAAATCCATCTTCACAAAATTTGCTCTAAAGTTCACACGAGGTGCCTAGAGGCCAGAATTGAATTCCCTGAAGAGTTCAACTCATTACATTCAGTATCCAGTGAGAAAAGAACAATTTTAGATTTTTAACAAAATGCCCCAAAACTTCAACGTTTTCCATAGCCGGCATCATCGAAAAAGTCAGTTTTTGACCCAAAAATCCATCTTCACAAAATTTGCTCAAAAGTTCACACGAGGTGCCTAGAGGCCAGAATTGAATTCCCTGAAGAGTTCAACTCATTACATTCAGTATCCAGTGAGAAAAGAACAATTTTAGATTTTTTACAAAATGCCCCAAAACTTCAACGTTTTCCATAGCCGAAAAAGCCATCATCGAAAAAGTCAGTTTTTGACCCAAAAATCCGACTTCATCAAATTTGCTCAAAAGTTCACACGAGGTGCCTAGAGGCCAGAATTGAATTCTTTGAAGAGTTCAACTCATTTCACTCAGTATCCAGTGAGAAAAGAACAATTTTAAATTTTTTTACAAAATGCCCCAAAACTTCAACGTTTTCCATAGCCGGCATCATCGAAAAAGTCAGTTTTTGACCCAAAAATCCATCTTCACAGAATTTGCTCAAAAGTTCACACGAGGTGCCTAGAGGCCAGAATTGAATTCCCTGAAGAGTTCAACTCATTACATTCAGTATCCAGTGAGAAAAGAACAATTTTAGATTTTTTACAAAATGCCCCAAAACTTCAACGTTTTCCATAGCCGGCATCATCGAAAAAGTCAGTTTTTGACCCAAAAATCCATCTTCACAGAATTTGCTCAAAAGTTCACACGAGGTGCCTAGAGGCCAGAATTGAATTCCCTGAAGAGTTCAACTCATTACATTCAGTATCCAGTGAGAAAAGAACAATTTTAGATTTTTTACAAAATGCCCCAAAACTTCAACGTTTTCCATAGCCGGCATCATCGAAAAAGTCAGTTTTTGACCCAAAAATCCATCTTCACCAAATTTGCTCAAAAGTTCACACGAGGTGCCTAGAGGCCAGAATTGAATTCCCTGAAGAGTTCAACTCATTACATTCAGTATCCAGTGAGAAAAGAACAATTTTAGATTTTTACAAAATGCCCCAAAACTTCAACGTTTTCCATAGCCGGCATCATCGAAAAAGTCAGTTTTTGACCCAAAAATCCGACTTCATGAAATTTGCTCAAAAGTTCACACGAGGTGCCTAGAGGCCAGAATTGAATTCCCTGAAGAGTTCAACTCATTACATTCAGTATCCAGTGAGAAAAGAACAATTTTAGATTTTTACAAAATGCCCCAAAACTTCAACGTTTTCCATAGCCGGCATCATCGAAAAAGTCAGTTTTTGACCCAAAAATCCGACTTCATCAAATTTGCTCAAAAGTTCACACGAGGTGCCTAGAGGCCAGATTTGAATTCCCTGAAGAGTTCAACTCATTTCACTCAGTATCCAGTGAGAAAAGAACAATTTTAGATTTTTTACAAAATGCCCCAAAACTTCAACGTTTTCCATAGCCGGCATCATCGAAAAAGTCAGTTTTTGACCCAAAAATCCGACTTCATCAAATTTGCTCAAAAGTTCACACGAGGTGCCTAGAGGCCAGAATTGAATTCCCTGAAGAGTTCAACTCATTACATTCAGTATCCAGTGAGAAAAGAACAATTTTAGATTTTTACAAAATGCCCCAAAACTTCAACGTTTTCCATAGCCGGCATCATCGAAAAAGTCAGTTTTTGACCCAAAAATCCATCTTCACAAAATTTGCTCAAAAGTTCACACGAGGTGCCTAGAGGCCAGAATTGAATTCCCTGAAGAGTTCAACTCATTTCACTCAGTATCCAGTGAGAAAAGAACAATTTTAGATTTTTTACAAAATGCCCCAAAACTTCAACGTTTTCCATAGCCGGCATCATCGAAAAAGTCAGTTTTTGACCCAAAAATCCATCTTCTCAAAATTTGCTCAAAAGTTCACACGAGGTGCCTAGAGGCCAGAATTGAATTCCCTGAAGAGTTCAACTCATTACATTCAGTATCCAGTGAGAAAAGAACAATTTTAGATTTTTACAAAATGCCCCAAAACTTCAACGTTTTCCATAGCCGGCATCATCGAAAAAGTCAGTTTTTGACCCAAAAATCCAACTTCATCAAATTTGCTCAAAAGTTCACACGAGGTGCCTAGAGGCCAGAATTGAATTCCCTGAGGAGTTCAACTCAT
>CM057141.1:15040251-15063491 GCA_029964075.1 Patiria pectinifera
ATTTAGATTTTTACAAAATGCCCCAAAACTTCAACGTTTTCCATAGCCGCATCATCGAAAAAGTCAGTTTTGGCCAAAAAATCCATCTTCATCAAATTTGCTCAAAAGTTCACACGAGGTGCCTAGAGGCCAGAATTGAATTCCCTGAAGAGTTCAACTCATTACATTCAGTATCCAGTGAGAAAAGAACAATTTTAGATTTTTTACAAAATGCCCCAAAACTTCAACGTTTTCCATAGCCGGCATCATCGAAAAGTCCAGTTTTTGACCCAAAATCCATCTTCATCAAATTTGCTCAAAAGTTCACACGAGGTGCCTAGAGGCCAGAATTGAATTCCTGAAGAGTTCAACTCATTACATTCAGTATCCAGTGAGAAAAGAACAATTTTAGATTTTTACAAAATGCCCCAAAACTTCAACGTTTTCCATAGCCGGCATCATCGAAAAGTCAGTTTTGACCCAAAATCCATCTTCACAAAATTTGCTCAAAAGTTCACACGAGGTGCCTAGAGGCCAGAATTGAATTCCCTGAAGAGTTCAACTCATTACATTCAGTATCCAGTGAGAAAAGAACAATTTTAGATTTTTTTACAAAATGCCCCAAAACTTCAACGTTTTCCATAGCCGGCATCATCGAAAAAGTCAGTTTTTGACCCAAAAATCCATCTTCACAAAATTTGCTCAAAAGTTCACACGAGGTGCCTAGAGGCCAGAATTGAATTCCCTGAAGAGTTCAACTCATTACATTCAGTATCCAGTGAGAAAAGAACAATTTTAGATTTTTTACAAAATGCCCCAAAACTTCAACGTTTTCCATAGCCGGCATCATCGAAAAGTCAGTTTTGGACCCAAAATCCCACCTTAATCAAATTTGCTCAAAAAATCACACGAGGGGCCTAGAGGCCAGAATTGAATTCCTGAAGAGTTCAACTCATTACATTCAGTATCCAGTGAGAAAAGGACAATTTTAGACTTTTTTACAAAATGCCCCGAAACTTCAACGTTTTCCATAGCCGGCATCATCAAAAAAGTCAGTTTTTGACCCAAAAATCCATCTTCACAAAATTTGCTCAAAAGTTCACACGAGGTGCCTAGAGGCCAGAATTGAATTCCAACTCATTACATTCAGTATCCAGTGAGAAAAGAACAATTTTAGATTTTTTACAAAATGCCCCAAAACTTCAACGTTTTCCATAGCCGGCATCATCGAAAAAGTCAGTTTTTGACCCAAAATCCATCTTCATCAAATTTGCTCAAAAGTTCACACGAGGTGCCTAGAGGCCAGAATTGAATTCCTGAAGAGTTCAACTCATTACATTCAGTATCCAGTGAGAAAAGAACAATTTTAGATTTTTACAAAATGCCCCAAAACTTCAACGCTTTCCATAGCCGGCATCATCGAAAAGTCAGTTTTGACCCAAAATCCATCTTCACAAAATTTGCTCAAAAGTTCACACGAGGTGCCTAGAGGCCAGAATTGAATTCCTGAAGAGTTCAACTCATTACATTCAGTATCCAGTGAGAAAAGAACAATTTTAGATTTTTACAAAATGCCCCAAAACTTCAACGTTTTCCATAGCCGGCATCATCGAAAAGTCAGTTTTTGACCCAAAATCCATCTTCACAAAATTTGCTCAAAAGTTCACACGAGGTGCCTAGAGGCCAGAATTGAATTCCTGAAGAGTTCAACTCATTACATTCAGTATCCAGTGAGAAAAGAACAATTTTAGATTTTTACAAAATGCCCCAAAACTTCAACGTTTTCCATAGCCGGCATCATCGAAAAGTCAGTTTTTGACCCAAAATCCATCTTCATCAAATTTGCTCAAAAGTTCACACGAGATGCCTAGAGGCCGGAATTGAATTCCCTGAAGAGTTCAACTCATTACATTCAGTATCCAGTGAGAAAAGAACAATTTTAGATTTGTTACAAAATGCCCCAACACTTCAACGCTTTCCATAGCCGGCATCATCGAAAAAGTCAGTTTTTGACCCGAAAATCCATCTTCACAAAATTTGCTCAAAAGTTCACACGAGGTGCCTAGAGGCCAGAATTGAATTCCCTGAAGAGTTCAACTCATTACATTCAGTATCCAGTGAGAAAAGAACAATTTTAGATTTTTTACAAAATGCCCCAAAACTTCAACGTTTTCCATAGCCGGCATCATCGAAAGTCAGTTTTTGACCCAAAAATCCATCTTCATCAAATTTGCTCAAAAGTTCACACGAGGTGCCTAGAGGCCAGAATTGAATTCCCTGAAGAGTTCAACTCATTACATTCAGTATCCAGTGAGAAAAGAACAATTTTAGATTTTTTACAAAATGCCCCAAAACTTCAACGTTTTCCATAGCCGGCATCATCGAAAAGTCAGTTTTTGACCCCAAAATCCATCTTCACAAAATTTGCTCAAAAGTTCACACGAGGTGCCTAGAGGCCAGAATTGAATTCCCTGAAGAGTTCAACTCATTACATTCAGTATCCAGTGAGAAAAGAACAATTTTAGATTTTTACAAAATGCCCCAAAACTTCAACGTTTTCCATAGCCGGCATCATCGAAAAAGTCAGTTTTTGACCCAAAAATCCATCTTCACAAAATTTGCTCAAAAGTTCACACGAGGTGCCTAGAGGCCAGAATTGAATTCCCTGAAGAGTTCAACTCATTACATTCAGTATCCAGTGAGAAAAGAACAATTTTAGATTTTTTACAAAATGCCCCAAAACTTCAACGTTTTCCATAGCCGGCATCATCGAAAAAGTCAGTTTTTGACCCAAAAATCCGACTTCATCAAATTTGCTCAAAAGTTCACACGAGGTGCCTAGAGGCCAGAATTGAATTCCCTGAAGAGTTCAACTCATTACATTCAGTATCCAGTGAGAAAAGAACAATTTTAGATTTTTTACAAAATGCCCCAAAACTTCAACGTTTTCCATAGCCGGCATCATCGAAAAAGTCAGTTTTTGACCCAAAAATCCATCTTCACAAAATTTGCTCAAAAGTTCACACGAGGTGCCTAGAGGCCAGAATTGAATTCCCTGAAGAGTTCAACTCATTACATTCAGTATCCAGTGAGAAAAGAACAATTTTAGATTTTTACAAAATGCCCCAAAACTTCAACGTTTTCCATATCCGGCATCATCGAAAAAGTCAGTTCTTGACCAAAAAATCCAACTTAACAAAATTTGCTCAAAAGTTCACACGAGGTGCCTAGAGGCCAGAATTCAATTCCATGAAGAGTTCAACTCATTACATTCAGTATCCAGTGAGAAAAGAACAATTTTAGATTTTTACAAAATGCCCCAAAACTTCAACGCTTTCCATAGCCGGCATCATCGAAAAGTCAGTTTTTGACCCGAAAATCCATCTTCACAAAATTTGCTCAAAAGTTCACACGAGGTGCCTAGAGGCCAGAATTGAATTCCCTGAAGAGTTCAACTCATTACATTCAGTATCCAGTGAGAAAAGAACAATTTTAGATTTTTTACAAAATGCCCCCAAAACTTCAACGTTTTCCATAGCCGGCATCATCGAAAAAGTCAGTTTTTGACCCAAAATCCATCTTCACAAAATTTGCTCAAAAGTTCACACGAGGTGCCTAGAGGCCAGAATTGAATTCCTGAAGAGTTCAACTCATTACATTCAGTATCCAGTGAGAAAAGAACAATTTTAGATTTTTACAAAATGCCCCAAAACTTCAACGCTTCCATAGCCGGCATCATCGAAAAGTCAGTTTTTGACCCAAAAATCCATCTTCACAAAATTTGCTCCAAAGTTCACACGAGGTGCCTAGAGGCCAGAATTGAATTCCCTGAAGAGTTCAACTCATTACATTCAGTATCCAGTGAGAAAAGAAAATTTTTGGATTTTTACAAAATGCCCCAAAACATCAACGCTTCCATAGCCGGCATCATCGAAAAGTCAGTTTTTGACCCAAAAATCCATCTTCATCAAATTTGCTCAAAAGTTCACACGAGGTGCCTAGAGGCCAGAATTGAATTCCCTGAAGAGTTCAACTCATTACATTCAGTATCCAGTGAGAAAAGAACAATTTTAGATTTTTACAAAATGCCCCAAAACTTCAACGTTTTCCATAGCCGGCATCATCGAAAAGTCAGTTTTTGACCCAACAATACATCTTCACAAAAATTGCTCAAAAGTTCACACGAGGTGCCTAGAGGCCAGAATTGAATTTCCTGAAGAGTTCAACTCATTACATTCAGTATCCAGTGAGAAAAGAACAATTTTAGATTTTTTACAAAATGCCCCAAAACTTCAACGGTTTCCATAGCCGGCATCATCGAAAAGTCAGTTTTTGACCCAAAATCCATCTTCACAAAATTTGCTCAAAAGTTCACACGAGGTGCCTAGAGGCCAGAATTGAATTCCTGAAGAGTTCAACTCATTACATTCAGTATCCAGTGAGAAAAGAACAATTTTAGATTTTTTACAAAATGCCCCAAAACTTCAACGCTTTCCATAGCCGGCATCATCGAAAAGTCAGTTTTTGACCCAAAATCCATCTTCACAAAATTTGCTCAAAAGTTCACACGAGGTGCCTAGAGGCCAGAATTGAATTCCTGAAGAGTTCAACTCATTACATTCAGTATCCAGTGAGAAAAGAACAATTTTAGATTTTTACAAAATGCCCCAAAACTTCAACGCTTCCATAGCCGGCATCATCGAAAAGTCAGTTTTTGACCCAAAATCCATCTTCATCAAATTTGCTCAAAAGTTCACACGAGGTGCCTAGAGGCCAGAATTGAATTCCTGAAGAGTTCAACTCATTACATTCAGTATCCAGTGAGAAAAGAACAATTTTAGATTTTTACAAAATGCCCCAAAACTTCAACGCTTTCCATAGCCGGCATCATCGAAAAGTCAGTTTTTGACCCAAAATCCATCTTCACAAAATTTGCTCAAAAGTTCACACGAGGTGCCTAGAGGCCAGAATTGAATTCCTGAAGAGTTCAACTCATTACATTCAGTATCCAGTGAGAAAAGAACAATTTTAGATTTTTACAAAATGCCCCAAAACTTCAACGTTTTCCATAGCCGGCATCATCGAAAAGTCAGTTTTTGACCCAAAATCCATCTTCACAAAATTTGCTCAAAAGTTCACACGAGGTGCCTAGAGGCCAGAATTGAATTCCTGAAGAGTTCAACTCATTACATTCAGTATCCAGTGAGAAAAGAACAATTTTAGATTTTTACAAAATGCCCCAAAACTTCAACGCTTTCCATAGCCGGCATCATCGAAAAGTCAGTTTTTGACCCAAAATCCATCTTCACAAAATTTGCTCAAAAGTTCACACGAGGTGCCTAGAGGCCAGAATTGAATTCCTGAAGAGTTCAACTCATTACATTCAGTATCCAGTGAGAAAAGAACAATTTTAGATTTTTACAAAATGCCCCAAAACTTCAACGCTTTCCATAGCCGGCATCATCGAAAAGTCAGTTTTTGACCCAAAATCCATCTTCACAAAATTTGCTCAAAAGTTCACACGAGGTGCCTAGAGGCCAGAATTGAATTTCCTGAAGAGTTCAACTCATTACATTCAGTATCCAGTGAGAAAAGAACAATTTTAGATTTTTTACAAAATGCCCCAAAACTTCAACGTTTTCCATAGCCGGCATCATCGAAAAAGTCAGTTTTTGACCCAAAAATACATCTTCACAGAATTTGCTCAAAAGTTCACACGAGGTGCCTAGAGGCCAGAATTGAATTCCCTGAAGAGTTCAACTCATTACATTCAGTATCGAGTGAGAAAAGAACAATTTTACATTTTTTACAAAATGCCCCAAAACTTCAACGTTTTCCATAGCCGGCATCATCGAAAAAGTCAGTTTTTGACACAAAATTCCATCTTCACAAAATTTGCTCAAAAGTTCACACGAGGTGCCTAGAGGCCAGAATTGAATTCCCTGAAGAGTTCAACTCATTACATTCAGTATCCAGTGAGAAAAGAACAATTTTAGATTTTTTACAAAATGCCCCAAAACTTCAACGCTTTCCATAGCCGGCATCATCGAAAAAGTCAGTTTTTGACCCGAAAATCCATCTTCACAAAATTTGCTCAAAAGTTCACACGAGGTGCCTAGAGGCCAGAATTGAATTCCCTGAAGAGTTCAACTCATTACATTCAGTATCCAGTGAGAAAAGAACAATTTTAGATTTTTACAAAATGCCCCAAAACTTCAACGTTTTCCATAGCCGGCATCATCGAAAAGTCAGTTTTTGACCCAAAAATCCATCTTCACAAAATTTGCTCAAAAGTTCACACGAGGTGCCTAGAGGCCAGAATTGAATTCCTGAAGAGTTCAACTCATTACATTCAGTATCCAGTGAGAAAAGAACAATTTTAGATTTTTACAAAATGCCCCAAAACTTCAACGTTTTCCATAGCCGGCATCATCGAAAAAGTCAGTTTTTGACCCAAAATCCATCTTCACAAAATTTGCTCAAAAGTTCACACGAGGTGCCTAGAGGCCAGAATTGAATTCCTGAAGAGTTCAACTCATTACATTCAGTATCCAGTGAGAAAAGAACAATTTTAGATTTTTACAAAATGCCCCAAAACTTCAACGTTTTCCATAGCCGGCATCATCGAAAAGTCAGTTTTTGACCCAAAAATCCATCTTCACAAAATTTGCTCAAAAGTTCACACGAGGTGCCTAGAGGCCAGAATTGAATTCCTGAAGAGTTCAACTCATTACATTCAGTATCCAGTGAGAAAAGAACAATTTTAGATTTTTACAAAATGCCCCAAAACTTCAACGTTTTCCATAGCCGGCATCATCGAAAAGTCAGTTTTTGACCCAAAATCCATCTTCATCAAATTTGCTCAAAAGTTCACACGAGGTGCCTAGAGGCCAGAATTGAATTCCCTGAAGAGTTCAACTCATTACATTCAGTATCCAGTGAGAAAAGAACAATTTTAGATTTTTACAAAATGCCCCAAAACTTCAACGCTTTCCATAGCCGGCATCATCGAAAAGTCAGTTTTTGACCCAAAATCCATCTTCACAAAATTTGCTCAAAAGTTCACACGAGGTGCCTAGAGGCCAGAATTGAATTCCTGAAGCGTTCAACTCATTACATTCAGTATCCAGTGAGAAAAGAACAATTTTAGATTTTTACAAAATGCCCCAAAACTTCAACGTTTTCCATAGCCGGCATCATCGAAAAGTCAGTTTTTGACCCAAAATCCATCTTCACAAAATTTGCTCAAAAGTTCACACGAGGTGCCTAGAGGCCAGAATTGAATTCCTGAAGAGTTCAACTCATTACATTCAGTATCCAGTGAGAAAAGAACAATTTTAGATTTTTACAAAATGCCCCAAAACTTCAACGCTTTCCATAGCCGGCATCATCGAAAAGTCAGTTTTTGACCCAAAAATCCATCTTCACAAAATTTGCTCAAAAGTTCACACGAGGTGCCTAGAGGCTAGAATTGAATTCCCTGAAGAGTTCAACTCATTACATTCAGTATCCAGTGAGAAAAGAACAATTTTAGATTTTTACAAAATGCCCCAAAACTTCAACGTTTTCCATAGCCGGCATCATCGAAAAGTCAGTTTTTGACCCAAAATCCATCTTCACAAAATTTGCTCAAAAGTTCACACGAGGTGCCTAGAGGCCAGAATTGAATTCCTGAAGAGTTCAACTCATTACATTCAGTATCCAGTGAGAAAAGAACAATTTTAGATTTTTACAAAATGCCCCAAAACTTCAACGTTTTCCATAGCCGGCATCATCGAAAAGTCAGTTTTTGACCCAAAATCCATCTTCACAAAATTTGCTCAAAAGTTCACACGAGGTGCCTAGAGGCCAGAATTGAATTCCTGAAGAGTTCAACTCATTACATTCAGTATCCAGTGAGAAAAGAACAATTTTAGATTTTTACAAAATGCCCCAAAACTTCAACGTTTTCCATAGCCGGCATCATCGAAAAGTCAGTTTTTGACCCAAAAATCCATCTTCATCAAATTTGCTCAAAAGTTCACACGAGGTGCCTAGAGGCCAGAATTGAATTCCTGAAGAGTTCAACTCATTACATTCAGTATCCAGTGAGAAAAGAACAATTTTAGATTTTTACAAAATGCCCCAAAACTTCAACGCTTCCATAGCCGGCATCATCGAAAAGTCAGTTTCGACCCAAAAATCCATCTTCACAAAATTTGCTCAAAAGTTCACACGAGGTGCCTAGAGGCCAGAATTGAATTCCCTGAAGAGTTCAACTCATTACATTCAGTATCCAGTGAGAAAAGAACAATTTTAGATTTTTTACAAAATGCCCCAAAACTTCAACGTTTTCCATAGCCGGCATCATCGAAAAGATCAGTTTTTGACCCTAAAATCCATGTTCGCAAATTTTGCTCAAAAGTTCACACGAGGTGCCTAGAGGCCAGAATTGAATTCCTGAAGAGTTAAACTCATTACATTCAGTATCCAGTGAGAAAAGAACAATTTTAGATTTTTTTACAAAATGCCCCAATGATTCAACGTCTTCCATAGCCTACATCATCGCAAAAGTCAGTTTTCTACCCATCAATCCATCTTCACAAAATTTGCTCAAAAGTTCACACGAGGTGCCTAGAGGCCAGAATTGAATTCCCTGAAGAGTTCAACTCATTACATTCAGTATCCAGTGAGAAAAGAACAATTTTAGATTTTTTACAAAATGCCCCAAAACTTCAACGTTTTCCATAGCCGGCATCATCGAAAAGTCAGTTTTTGTCCCAAAATCCATCTTCACAAAATTTGCTCAAAAGTTCACACGAGGTGCCTAGAGGCCAGAATTGAATTCCTGAAGAGTTCAACTCATTACATTCAGTATCCAGTGAGAAAAGAACAATTTTAGATTTTTACAAAATGCCCCAAAACTTCAACGCTTTCCATAGCCGGCATCATCGAAAAGTCAGTTTTTGACCCAAAATCCATCTTCACAAAATTTGCTCAAAAGTTCACACGAGGTGCCTAGAGGCCAGAATTGAATTCCCTGAAGAGTTCAACTCATTACATTCAGTATCCAGTGAGAAAAGAACAATTTTAGATTTTTACAAAATGCCCCAAAACTTCAACGTTTTCCATAGCCGGCATCATCGAAAAGTCAGTTTTGACCCAAAAATCCATCTTCACAAAATTTGCTCAAAAGTTCACACGAGGTGCCTAGAGGCCAGAATTGAATTCCTGAAGAGTTCAACTCATTACATTCAGTATCCAGTGAGAAAAGAACAATTTTAGATTTTTACAAAATGCCCCAAAACTTCAACGCTTCCATAGCCGGCATCATCGAAAAAGTCAGTTTTTGACCCAAAATCCATCTTCATCAAATTTGCTCAAAAGTTCACACGAGGTGCCTAGAGGCCAGAATTGAATTCCTGAAGAGTTCAACTCATTACATTCAGTATCCAGTGAGAAAAGAACAATTTTAGATTTTTACAAAATGCCCCAAAACTTCAACGTTTTCCATAGCCGGCATCATCGAAAAGTCAGTTTTTGACCCAAAATCCATCTTCACAAAATTTGCTCAAAAGTTCACACGAGGTGCCTAGAGGCCAGAATTGAATTCCTGAAGAGTTCAACTCATTACATTCAGTATCCAGTGAGAAAAGAACAATTTTAGATTTTTACAAAATGCCCCAAAACTTCAACGTTTTCCATAGCCGGCATCATCGAAAAGTCAGTTTTGACCCAAAATCCATCTTCATCAAATTTGCTCAAAAGTTCACACGAGGTGCCTAGAGGCCAGAATTGAATTCCCTGAAGAGTTCAACTCATTACATTCAGTATCCAGTGAGGAAAGAACAATTTTAGATTTTTACAAAATGCCCCAAAACTTCAACGCTTTCCATAGCCGGCATCATCGAAAAGTCAGTTTTTGACCCAAAATCCATCTTCACAAAATTTGCTCAAAAGTTCACACGAGGTGCCTAGAGGCCAGAATTGAATTCCTGAAGAGTTCAACTCATTACATTCAGTATCCAGTGAGAAAAGAACAATTTTAGATTTTTACAAAATGCCCCAAAACTTCAACGTTTTCCATAGCCGGCATCATCGAAAAAGTCACTTTTTGACCCAAAAATCCAACTCGACAAAAATTGCTCAAAAGTTCACACAAGGTGTCTAGAGGCCAGAATTGAATTCCCTGAAGAGTTCAACTCATTACATTCAGTATCCAGTGAGAAAAGAACAATTTTAGATTTTTACAAAATGCCCCAAAACTTCAACGTTTTCCATAGCCGGCATCATCGAAAAAGTCAGTTTTTGACCCAAAAATCCATTTTCACAAAATTTGCTCAAAAGTTCACACGAGGTGCCTAGAGGCCAGAATTGAATTCCCTGAAGAGTTCAACTCATTACATTCAGTATCCAGTGACGAAAGAACAATTTTAGATTTTTACAAGATGCCCCAAAACTTCAACGTTTTCCATAGCCGGCATCATCGAAAAAGTCAGTTTTTGACCCAAAGCCAAATTTCACCAAATTTGCTCAAAAGTTCACACGAGGTGCCTAGAGGCCAGAATTGAATTCCCTAAAGAGTTCAACTCATTACATTCAGTATCCAGTGAGAAAAGAACAATTTTAGATTTTTACAAAATGCCCCAAAACTTCAACGTTTTCCATATCCGGCATCATCGAAAGAGTCAGTTTTTGACCCAAAATCCATCTTCACAAAAATTGCTCAAACGTTCACACGAGGTGCCTAGAGGCCAGAATTGAATTCCCTGAAGAGTTCAACTCATTACATCCAGTATCCAGTGAGAAAAGAACAATTTTAGATTTTTACAAAATGCCCCAAAACTTCAACGTTTTCCATAGCCGGCATAATCGAAAAAGTCAGTTTTTGACCCAAAAATCCATCTTCACAAAATTTGCTCAAAAGTTTACACGCCGTGCCTAGAGGCCAGAATTGAATTCCTGAAGAGTTCAACTCATTACATTCAGTATCCAGTGAGAAAAGAACAATTTTAGATTTTTACAAAATGCCCCAAAACTTCAACGTTTTCCATAGCCGGCATCATCGAAAAGTCAGTTTTTGACCCAAAATCCATCTTCATCAAATTTGCTCAAAAGTTCACACGAGGTGCCTAGAGGCCAGAATTGAATTCCTGAAGAGTTCAACTCATTACATTCAGTATCCAGTGAGAAAAGAACAATTTTAGATTTTTACAAAATGCCCCAAAACTTCAACGCTTCCATAGCCGGCATCATCGAAAAAGTCAGTTTTTGACCCAAAAATCCATCTTCCCAAAATTTGCTCAAAAGTTCACACGAGGTGCCTAGAGGCCAGAATTGAATTCCCTGAAGAGTTCAACTCATTACATTCAGTATCCAGTGAGAAAAGAACAATTTTAGATTTTTACAAAATGCCCCAAAACTTCAAAGCTTTCCATAGCCGGCATCATCGAAAAGTCAGTTTTTGACCCAAAATCCATCTTCATCAAATTTGCTCAAAAGTTCACACGAGGTGCCTAGAGGCCAGAATTGAATTCCCTGAAGAGTTCAACTCATTACATTCAGTATCCAGTGAGAAAAGAACAATTTTAGATTTTTACAAAATGCCCCAAAACTTCAACGTTTTCCATATCCGGCATCATCGAAAAGGTCAGTTTTTGACCCAAAATCCATCTTCACAAAATTTGCTCAAAAGTTCACACGAGGTGCCTAGAGGCCAGAATTGAATTCCCTGAAGAGTTCAACTCATTACATTCAGTATCCAGTGAGAAAAGAACAATTTTAGATTTTTACAAAATGCCCTAAAACTTCAACGTTTTCCATATCGGGCATCATCGAAAAAGTCAGTTTTTGACCCAAAAATCCATCTTCCCAAAATTTGCTCAAAAGTTCACACGAGGTGCCTAGAGGCCAGAATTGAATTCCCTGAAGAGTTCAACTCATTACATTCAGTATCCAGTGAGAAAAGAACAATTTTAGATTTTTTACAAAATGCCCCAAAACTTCAACGTTTTCCATAGCCGGCATCATCGAAAAGTCAGTTTTTGACCCAAAAATCCATCTTCACCAAATTTGCTCAAAAGTTCACACGAGGTGCCTAGAGGCCAGAATTGAATTCCCTGAAGAGTTCAACTCATTACATTCAGTATCCAGTGAGAAAAGAACAATTTTAGATTTTTACAAAATGCCCCAAAACTTCAACGTTTTCCATAGCCGGCATCATCGAAAAAGTCAGTTTTTGACCCAAACATCCATCTTCACAAAATTTGCTCAAAAGTTCACACGAGGTGCCTAGAGGCCAGAATTGAATTCCCTGAAGAGTTCAACTCATTACATTCAGTATCCAGTGAGAAAAGAACAATTTTAGATTTTTTACAAAATGCCCCAAAACTTCAACGTTTTCCATAGCCGGCATCATCGAAAAGTCAGTTTTTGACCCAAAATCCATCTTCATCAAATTTGCTCAAAAGTTCACACGAGGTGCCTAGAGGCCAGAATTGAATTCCTGAAGAGTTCAACTCATTACATTCAGTATCCAGTGAGAAAAGAACAATTTTAGATTTTTACAAAATGCCCCAAAACTTCAACGTTTTCCATAGCCGGCATCATCGAAAAGTCAGTTTTTGCCCCAAAATCCCATCTTCACAAAATTTGCTCAAAAGTTCACACGAGGTGCCTAGAGGCCAGAATTGAATTCCCTGAAGAGTTCAACTCATTACATTCAGTATCCAGTGAGAAAAGAACAATTTTAGATTTTTACAAAATGCCCCAAAACTTCAACGTTTTCCATAGCCGGCATCATCGAAAAAGTCAGTTTTTGACCCAAAAATCCATCTTCACAAAATTTGCTCAAAAGTTCACACGAGGTGCCTAGAGGCCAGAATTGAATTCCAACTCATTACATTCAGTATCCAGTGAGAATAGAACAATTTTAGATTTTTTACAAAATGCCCCAAAACTTCAACGTTTTCCATAGCCGGCATCATCGAAAAAGTCAGTTTTTGACCCAAAAATCAATCTTCACAAAATTTGCTCAAAAGTTCACACGAGGTGCCTAGAGGCCAGAATTGAATTCCCTGAAGAGTTCAACTCATTACATTCAGTATCCAGTGAGAAAAGAACAATTTTAGATTTTTACAAAATGCCCCAAAACTTCAACGTTTTCCATATCCGGCATCATCGAAAAGTCAGTTTTTGACCCAAAATCCATCTTCACAAAATTTGCTCAAAAGTTCACACGAGGTGCCTAGAGGCCAGAATTGAATTCCTGAAGAGTTCAACTCATTACATTCAGTATCCAGTGAGAAAAGAACAATTTTAGATTTTTACAAAATGCCCCAAAACTTCAACGTTTTCCATAGCCGGCATCATCGAAAAAGTCAGTTTTTGACCCAAAAATCCATCTTCACAAAATTTGCTCAAAAGTTCACACGAGGTGCCTAGAGGCCAGAATTGAATTCCCTGAAGAGTTCAACTCATTACATTCAGTATCCAGTGAGAAAAGAACAATTTTAGATTTTTTACAAAATGCCCCAAAACTTCAACGTTTTCCATAGCCGGCATCATCGAAAAAGTCAGTTTTGACCCAAAAATCCATCTTCACAAAATTTGCTCAAAAGTTCACACGAGGTGCCTAGAGGCCAGAATTGAATTCCTGAAGAGTTCAACTCATTACATTCAGTATCCAGTGAGAAAAGAACAATTTTAGATTTTTACAAAATGCCCCAAAACTTCAACGTTTTCCATAGCCGGCATCATCGAAAAAGTCAGTTTTGACCCAAAATCCATCTTCATCAAATTTGCTCAAGTGTTCACACGAGGTGCCTAGAGGCCAGAATTGAATTCCCTGAAGAGTTCAACTCATTACATTCAGTATCCAGTGAGAAATGAACAATTTTAGATTTTTACAAAATGCCCCAAAACTTCAACGTTTTCCATAGCCGGCATCATCGAAAAAGTCAGTTTTGACCCAAAATCCAACTTCACAAAATTTGCTCAAAAGTTCACACAAGGTGCCTAGAGGCCAGAATTGAATTCCCTGAAGAGTTCAACTCATTACATTCAGTATCCAGTGAGAAAAGAACAATTTTAGATTTTTACAAAATGCCCCAAAACTTCAACGTTTTCCATAGCCGGCATCATCGAAAAAGTCAGTTTTGACCCAAAATCCATCTTCATCAAATTTGCTCAAAAGTTCACACGAGGTGCCTAGAGGCCAGAATTGAATTCCTGAAGAGTTCAACTCATTACATTCAGTATCCAGTGAGAAAAGAACAATTTTAGATTTTTACAAAATGCCCCAAAACTTCAACCTTTACTATAGCCGGCATAATCGAAAAAGTCAGTTTTTGACCAAAAATCCAACTTCACAAAATTTGCTCAAAAGTTCACACGAGGTGCCTAGAGGCCAGAATTGAATTCCCTGAAGAGTTCAACTCATTACATTCAGTATCCAGTGAGAAAAGAACAATTTTAGATTTTTACAAAATGCCCCAAAACTTCAACGTTTTCCATAGCCGGCATCATCGAAAAAGTCAGTTTTTGACCCAAAAATCCATCTTCACAAAATTTCCCAAAGATTCACAAGAAGGGCCTAAAGGGCCGAAATGAAATTCCCGAAGAGTTTAACTCAATACATTTAATATCCCGTGAGAAAAGAACAATTTTAGATTTTTACAAAATGCCCCAAAACTTCAACGTTTTCCATAGCCGGCATCATCGAAAAAGGTAGCTTTTGACGCAAAATTCCGTCTTCACAAAATTTGCTCAAAGGTTCACACGAGGTGCCTAGAGGCCAGAATTGAATTCCCTGAAGAGTTCAACTCATTACATTCAGTATCCAGTGAGAAAAGAACAATTTTAGATTTTTACAAAATGCCCCAAAACTTCAACGTTTTCCATAGCCGGCATCATCGAAAAGTCAGTTTTGACCCAAAATCCATCTTCATCAAATTTGCTCAAAAGTTCACACGAGGTGCCTAGAGGCCAGAATTGAATTCCTGAAGAGTTCAACTCATTACATTCAGTATCCAGTGAGAAAAGAACAATTTTAGATTTTTACAAAATGCCCCAAAACTTCAACGTTTTCCATAGCCGGCATCATCGAAAAGTCAGTTTTTGACCCAAAATCCATCTTCACAAAATTTGCTCAAAAGTTCACACGAGGTGCCTAGAGGCCAGAATTGAATTCCTGAAGAGTTCAACTCATTACATTCAGTATCCAGTGAGAAAAGAACAATTTTAGATTTTTACAAAATGCCCCAAAACTTCAACGTTTTCCATAGCCGGCATCATCGAAAAAGTCAGTTTTGACCCAAAATCCATCTTCATCAAATTTGCTCAAAAGTTCACACGAGGTGCCTAGAGGCCAGAATTGAATTCCCTGAAGAGTTCAACTCATTACATTCAGTATCCAGTGAGAAAAGAACAATTTTAGATTTTTACAAAATGCCCCAAAACTTCAACGTTTTCCATAGCCGGCATCATCGAAAAGTCAGTTTTGACCCAAAAATCCATCTTCACAAAATTTGCTCAAAAGTTCACACGAGGTGCCTAGAGGCCAGAATTGAATTCCTGAAGAGTTCAACTCATTACATTCAGTATCCAGTGAGAAAAGAACAATTTTAGATTTTTACAAAATGCCCCAAAACTTCAACGTTTTGCATAGCCGGCATCATCGAAAAGTCAGTTTTTGACCCAAAAATCCATCTTCACAAAATTTGCTCAAAAGTTCACACGAGGTGCCTAGAGGCCAGAATTGAATTCCCTGAAGAGTTCAACTCATTACATTCAGTATCCAGTGAGAAAAGAACAATTTTAGATTTTTGACAAATTCCCCCAAAACTTCAACGTTTTCCATAGCGGGCATCATCGAAAAGTCAGTTTTTGACCCAAAATCCATCTTCATCAAATTTGCTCAAAAGTTCACACAAGGTGTCTAGAGGCCAGAATTGAATTCCCTGAAGAGTTCAACTCATTACATTCAGTATCCAGTGAGAAAAGAACAATTTTAGATTTTTACAAAATGCCCCAAAACTTCAACGTTTTCCATATCCGGCATCATCGAAAAAGTCAGTTTTTGACCAAAAAATCCATCTTCACAAAATTTGCTCAAAAGTTCACACGAGGTGCCTAGAGGCCAGAATTGAATTCCCTGAAGAGTTCAACTCATTACATTCAGTATCCAGTGAGAAAAGAACAATTTTAGATTTTTACAAAATGCCCCAAAACTTCAACGTTTTCCATAGCCGGCATCATCGAAAAGTCAGTTTTGACCCAAAATCCATCTTCATCAAATTTGCTCAAAAGTTCACACGAGGTGCCTAGAGGCCAGAATTGAATTCCCTGAAGAGTTCAACTCATTACATTCAGTATCCAGTGAGAAAAGAACAATTTTAGATTTTTTACAAAATGCCCCAAAACTTCAACGTTTTCCATAGCCGGCATCATCGAAAAAGTCAGTTTTTGACCCAAAAATCCAAATTCATCAAATTTGCTCAAAAGTTCGCACGAGGTGCCTAGAGGCCAGAATTGAATTCCCTGAAGAGTTCAACTCATTACATTCAGTATCCAGTGAGAAAAGAACAATTTTAGATTTTTACAAAATGCCCCAAAACTTCAACGTTTTCCATATCCGGCATCATCGAAAAGTCAGTTTTTGACCCAAAATCCATCTTCACAAAATTTGCTCAAAAGTTCACACGAGGTGCCTAGAGGCCAGAATTGAATTCCTGAAGAGTTCAACTCATTACATTCAGTATCCAGTGAGAAAAGAACAATTTTAGATTTTTACAAAATGCCCCAAAACTTCAACGTTTTCCATAGCCGGCATCATCGAAAAGTCAGTTTTTGACCCAAAATCCATCTTCACAAAATTTGCTCAAAAGTTCACACGAGGTGCCTAGAGGCCAGAATTGAATTCCCTGAAGAGTTCAACTCATTACATTCAGTATCCAGTGAGAAATGAACAATTTTAGATTTTTACAAAATGCCCCAAAACTTCAACGTTTTCCATAGCCGGCATCATCGAAAAAGTCAGTTTTTGACCCAAAAATCCAACTGAACAAAAATTGCTCAAAAGTTCACACGAGGTGCCTAGAGGCCAGAATTGAATTCCCTGAAGAGTTCAACTCATTACATTCAGTATCCAGTGAGAAAAGAACAATTTTAGATTTTTACAAAATGCCCCAAACATTCAAAGTTTTTCATAGACGGCATCATCAAAAAAGTAAGTTTTGACACAAAAATCCAAATTCACAAAATTTGCTCAATAGTTCAAACGAGGTGCCTAGTGGCCAGAATTGAATTCCCTGAAGAGTTCAACTCATTCATTCAGTATCGAGTGAGAAAAGAACAATTTTAGATTTGTTACAAAATGCCCCAAAACTTCAATGTTTTCCATAGCCGGCATCATCGAAAAAGTCAGTTTTTGACCCAAAATCCATCTTCACAAAATTTGCTCGAAAGTTCACACGAGGTGCCTAGAGGCCAGAATTGAATTCCCTGAAGAGTTCAACTCATTACATTCAGTATCCAGTGAGAAAAGAACAATTTTAGATTTTTACAAAATGCCCCAAAACTTCAACGTTTTCCATATCCGGCATCATCGAAAAAGTCAGTTTTTGACCCAAAAATCCATCTTCACAAAATTTGCTCAAAAGTTCACACGAGGTGCCTAGAGGCCAGAATTGAATTCCCTGAAGAGTTCAACTCATTACATTCAGTATCCAGTGAGAAAAGAACAATTTTAGATTTTTTACAAAATGCCCCAAAACTTCAACGTTTTCCATAGCCGGCATCATCGAAAAAGTCAGTTTTTGACCCAATAACCCAACTTCATCAAATTTGCTCAAAAGTTCACACGAGGTGCCTAGAGGCCAGAATTGAATTCCCTGAAGAGTTCAACTCATTACATTCAGTATCCAGTGAGGAAAGAACAATTTTAGATTTTTACAAAATGCCCCAAAACTTCAACGTTTTCCATAGCCGGCATCATCGAAAAAAACAGTTTTTGACCCAAAAATCCATCTTCACAAAATTTGCTCAAAAGTTCACACGAGGTGCCTAGAGGCCAGAATTGAATTCCCTGAAGAGTTCAACTCATTACATTCAGTATCCAGTGAGAAAAGAACAATTTTAGATTTTTACAAAATGCCCCAAAACTTCAACGTTTTCCATAGCCGGCATCATCGAAAAGTCAGTTTTTGACCCAAAATCCATCTTCACAAAATTTGCTCAAAAGTGTACACGAGGTGCCTAGAGGCCAGAATTGAATTCCCTGAAGAGTTCAACTCATTACATTCAGTATCCAGTGAGAAAAGAACAATTTTAGATTTTTTACAAAATGCCCCAAAACTTCAACGTTTTCCATAGCCGGCATCATCGAAAAAGTCAGTTTTGACCCAAAAATCCATCTTCACAAAATTTGCTCAAAAGTTCACACGAGGTGCCTAGAGGCCAGAATTGAATTCCCTGAAGAGTTCAACTCATTACATTCAGTATCCAGTGAGAAAAGAACAATTTTAGATTTTTACAAAATGCCCCAAAACTTCAACGTTTTCCATAGCCGGCATCATCGAAAAAGTCAGTTTTTGACCCAAAAATCCATCTTCACAAAATTTGCTCAAAAGTTCACACGAGGTGCCTAGAGGCCAGAATTGAATTCCAACTCATTACATTCAGTATACAGTGAGAAAAGAACAATTTAAGATTTTTACAAAATGCCCCAAAACTTCAACGTTTTCCATAGCCGGCATCATCGAAAAGTCAGTTTTTGACCCAAAATCCATCTTCATCAAATTTGCTCAAAAGTTCACACGAGGTGCCTAGAGGCCAGAATTGAATTCCCTGAAGAGTTCAACTCATTACATTCAGTATCCAGTGAGAAAAGAACAATTTTAGATTTTTACAAAATGCCCCAAAACTTCAACGTTTTCCATATCCGGCATCATCGAAAAAGTCAGTTTTGACCCAAAATCCATCTTCTCGAAATTTGCTCAAAAGTTCACACGAGGTGCCTAGAGGCCAGAATTGAATTCCCTGAAGAGTTCAACTCATTACATTCAGTATCCAGTGAGAAAAGAACAATTTTAGATTTTTACAAAATGCCCCAAAACTTCAACGTTTTCCATAGCCGGCATCATCGAAAAAGTCAGTTTTTGACCCAAAAATCCGACTTCATCAAATTTGCTCTAAAGTTCACACGAGGTGCCTAGAGGCCAGAATTGAATTCCCTGAAGAGTTCAACTCATTACATTCAGTATCCAGTGAGAAAAGAACAATTTTAGATTTTTAACAAAATGCCCCAAAACTTCAACGTTTTCCATAGCCGGCATCATCGAAAAAGTCAGATTTTGACACAAAAATCAAACTTCATCAAATTTGCTCAAAAGTTCACACGAGGTGCCTAGAGGCCAGAATTGAATTCCCTGAAGAGTTCAACTCATTACATTCAGTATCCAGTGAGAAAAGAACAATTTTAGATTTTTACAAAATGCCCCAAAACTTCAACGTTTTCCATATCCGGCATCATCGAAACGTCAGTTTTTGACCCAAAAATCCATCTTCACAAAATTTGCTCAAAAGTTCACACGAGGTGCCTAGAGGCCAGAATTGAATTCCCTGAAGAGTTCAACTCATTACATTCAGTATCCAGTGAGAAAAGAACAATTTTTGATTTTTTACAAAATGCCCCAAAACTTCAACGTTTTCCATAGCCGGCATCATCGAAAAAGTCAGTTTTTGACCCAAAAATCCATCTTCACAAAATTTGCTCAAAAGTTCACACGAGGTGCCTACAGGCCAGAATTGAATTCCCTGAAGAGTTCAACTCATTACACTCAGTATCCAGTGAGAAAAGAACAATTTTAGATTTTTACAAAATGCCCCATAACTTCAACGTCTTCCACCGCCGTCATCACCCATAACCTCAGTTTTTCACCCACAATCCCATCTTCACAAAATTTGCTCAAAAGTTCACACGAGGTGCCTAGAGGCCAGAATTGAATTCCCTGAAGAGTTCAACTCATTACATTCAGTATCCACTGAGAAAAGAACAATTTTAGATTTTTTACAAAATGCCCAAAAACTTCAACGTTTTCCATAGCCGGCATCATCGAAAAAGTCAGTTTTTGACCCAAAAGTCCATCTTCACAGAATTTCCTCAAAAGTTCACACGAGGTGCCTAGAGGCCAGAATTGAATTCCCTGAAGAGTTCAACTCATTACATTCAGTATCCAGTGAGAAAAGAACAATTTTAGGTTTTTTACAAAATGCCCCAAAACTTCAACGTTGTCCATAGCCGGCATCATCGAAAAAGTCAATTTTGACCCAAAAATCCATCTTCACAAAATTTGCTCAAAAGTTCACACGAGGTGCCTAGAGGGCAGAATTGAATTCCCTGAAGAGTTCAACTCATTACATTCAGTATCCAGTGAGAAAAGAAGAGCTTTAGATTTTTTACAAAATGCCCCAAAACTTCAACGTTTTCTATAGCCGGCAACATCGAAAAGTCAGTTTTGACCCAAAAATCCATCTTCATCAAATTTGCTCAAAAGTTCACACGAGGTGCCTAGAGGCCAGAATTGAATTCCTGAAGAGTTCAACTCATTACATTCAGTATCCAGTGAGAAAAGAACAATTTTAGATTTTTACAAAATGCCCCAAAACTTCAACGTTTTCCATAGCCGGCATCATCGAAAAGTCAGTTTTTGACCCAAAATCCATCTTCACAAAATTTGCTCAAAAGTTCACACGAGGTGCCTAGAGGCCAGAATTGAATTCCCTGAAGAGTTCAACTCATTACATTCAGTATCCAGTGAGAAAAGAACAATTTTAGATTTTTACAAAATGCCCCAAAACTTCAACGTTTTCCATAGCCGGCATCATCGAAAAAGTCAGTTTTTGACCCAAAAATCCATCTTCATCAAATTTGCTCAAAAGTTGACACGAGGTGCCTAGAGGCCAGAATTGAATTCCCTGAAGAGTTCAACTCATTACATTCAGTATCCAGTGAGAAAAGAACAATTTTAGATTTTTACAAAATGCCCCAAAACTTCAACGTTTTCCATAGCCGGCAACATCGAAAAAGTCAGTTTTTGACCCAAAAATCCATCTTCACAAAATTTGCTCAAAAGTTCACACGAGGTGCCTAGAGGCCAGAATTGAATTCCCTGAAGAGTTCAACTCATTACATTCAGTATCCAGTGAGAAAAGAACAATTTTAGATTTTTACAAAATACCCCAAAACTTCAACGTATTCCATATCCGGCATCATCGAAAAAATCACCTTTTCACCCAAAAATCCGTCTTCATCAAATTTGCTCAAAAGTTCACACGAGGTGCCTAGAGGCCAGAATTGAATTCCCTGAAGAGTTCAACTCATTACATTCAGTATCCAGTGAGAAAAGAACAATTTTAGATTTTTACAAAATGCCCCAAAACTTCAACGTTTTCCATATCCGGCATCATCGAAAAAGTCAGTATTTGACCCAAAATCCATCTTCACAAAATTTGCTCAAAAGTTCACACGAGGTGCCTAGAGGCCAGAATTGAATTCCCTGAAGAGTTCAACTCATTACATTCAGTATCCAGTGAGAAAAGAACAATTTTAGATTTTTACAAAATGCCCCAAAACTTCAACGTTTTCCATAGCCGGCATCATCGAAAAAGTCAGTTTTTGACCCAAAAATCCATCTTCACAAAATTTGCTCAAAAGTTCACACGAGGTGCCTAGAGGCCAGAATTGAATTCCCTGAAGAGTTCAACTCATTACATTCAGTATCCAGTGAGAAAAGAACAATTTTAGATTTTTACAAAATGCCCCAAAACTTCAACGTTTTCCATAGCCGGCATAATCGAAAAAGTCAGTTTTGGCCCAAAAATCCATCTTCATCAAATTTGCTCAAAAGTTCACACGAGGTGCCTAGAGGCCAGAATTGAATTCCTGAAGAGTTCAACTCATTACATTCAGTATCCAGTGAGAAAAGAACAATTTTAGATTTTTACAAAATGCCCCAAAACTTCAACGTTTTCCATAGCCGGCATCATCGAAAAAGTCAGTTTTGACCCAAAATCCATCTTCTCAAAATTTGCTCAAAAGTTCACACGAGGTGCCTAGAGGCCAGAATTGAATTCCCTGAAGAGTTCAACTCATTACATTCAGTATCCAGTGAGAAAAGAACAATTTTAGATTTTTACAAAATGCCCCAAAACTTCAACGTTTTCCATATCCGGCATCATCGAAAAAGTCAGTTTTTGACCCAAAAATCCATCTTCATCAAATTTGCTCAAAAGTTCACACGAGGTGCCTAGAGGCCAGAATTGAATTCCCTGAAGAGTTCAACTCATTACATTCAGTATCCAGTGAGAAAAGAACAATTTTAGATTTTTTAAAAAATGCCCCAAAACTTCAACGTTTTCCATAGCCGGCATCATCGAAAAAGTCAGTTTTTGACCCAAAAATCCATCTTCACAAAATTTTCTCAAAAGTTCACACGAGGTGCCTAGAGGCCAGAATTGAATTCCCTGAAGAGTTCAACTCATTACATTCAGTATCCAGTGAGAAAAGAACAATTTTAGATTTTTACAAAATGCCCCAAAACTTCAACGTTTTCCATAGCCGGCATCATCGAAAAAGTCAGTTTTTGACCCAAAAATCCATCTTCACAAAATTTGCTCAAAAGTTCACACGAGGTGCCTAGAGGCCAGAATTGAATTCCCTGAAGAGTTCAACTCATTACATTCAGTATCCAGTGAGAAAAGAACAATTTTAGATTTTTACAAAATGCCCCCAAAACTTCAACGTTTTCCATAGCCGGCATCATCGAAAAGTCAGTTTTGACCCAAAAATCCATCTTCACAAAATTTGCTCAAAAGTTCACACGAGGTGCCTAGAGGCCAGAATTGAATTCCCTGAAGAGTTCAACTCATTACATTCAGTATCCAGTGAGAAAAGAACAATTTTAGATTTTTACAAAATGCCCCAAAACTTCAACGTTTTCCATAGCCGGCATCATCGAAAAAGTCAGTTTTTGACCCAAAAATCCATCTTCACAAAATTTGCTCAAAAGTTCACACGAGGTGCCTAGAGGCCAGAATTGAATTCCAACTCATTACATTCAGTATCCAGTGAGAATAGAACAATTTTAGATTTTTTACAAAATGCCCCAAAACTTCAACATTTTCCATAGCCGGCATCATCGACAAAGTCAGTTTTTGACCCAAAAATCCATCTTCACAAAATTTTCTCAAAAGTTCACACGAGGTGCCTAGAGGCCAGAATT
>CM057141.1:15063991-15091374 GCA_029964075.1 Patiria pectinifera
ATTAAATTACTTGAGCGCTAACTCGTCATTCTGCGCGCGGACACGCTTTGAAGCCGTCCTAGGCTCAGACATTTTGAATTCATGTGCGTGTTAGTAAAACAAAATGAAATTAGATGGATTGAATTTTAAAAGTGTACTCTAAATACTGCTAGGTACATGAGATTCGAACCAGCCAACTGATCCCGTTAGCTCGGTGGTCGAGTGGTAAGACATCTGCACTAGAAAGCAGGACATCGTGGGTTCGAGTCCCATCCGAGTGATTTTTTCCATCTTTCACTCGTGAGGTAACACTTTGAGTATACAGTGTTTAAACGTCGGTGAAGGGCAAAACCTAATTTAATTTATATCAACCCGACGCAAAATTTCATCCTATTCAAAGCTATTCAATATGTTTTAAAAAATCTTCACATGAAGTCATCAATCTACCAAAAATCTACACTCCCCTAATTCTAGAAGCGCATTTGTACATATTTTGGACTAAGAAATATTAATAAGTAAGGGATATTGATTTACAGTTTTGTAGGGCAATGCAATCATTCTGAAGTCATGACTGTGGTGGATTGAAAATTTCATTAATTTGGGCGATTCACAATGCAGTGCGCCACCAAGAGTTTGCCATGGAGAGTCAACTTTTCAAGTTTATGGTCGACAAAATATGGCCCATTTGAATGAGTGTCAGTAGACACTTAAGCTAATTTGTTATAGATTAAGGCAAAGCGTTCTGCCGCCTTACCAAAAATCACCATGTTGAACCAAAGAAAAGAAATGGGCAAACATATACTCGAATCACACGCTTACAAAACTACTGACCGAAAAAAACCCGAACAATTTCAAATGTCCCGCGCTGCGAATGTGTCAACCACCTCCCACAATGCACTGGGAAAATGAACTCTCCGTGGCAAACTATTGGTGGCGCTCTGCATTGTGAATCGCCCGAATTACGCTTGGGTCTGACTTACTCTTTTTCCTCTCCAGAAGTTTCAACCTGTGGATTGCCAGGCGAGCTGATGTGGACAATTTGGTGGTTTTGAATCCAGCGCTGAACATTATGTCAGTGTTAGGTATTCAGTGTAGACTAGAAAGAAATAAAAAGACATAATAAGCCAACATTTTAGGGACAATACAACTGGTGGTGATGATGAAATTCTTACCAATCTTGAAGGATATAGAAATCTATCATTTTTTTAATATTTGGTTTTGAATTTTCCAAAAGATTCTTTGAATGGTGGTTGTTTAAAGGGAATATACAACATTTGCAAATATCAAAAAATAAAATTACAAAGTTTTTACGAAATACCTTACTAGGATGTTGGTAACTGACAGTCTAAAGCATCCTGTAAAATTATGGCAGCTGGTGTTAAGTCATTTTCAAGAAAATTGGTGGTGGGGGGGGCGCCCAAATGTTAAAAAGGCGATATGTAGAGTCCTAGTCATGCTAGTTACTCGGACTAACAAAATTAAGACATGTAATTGTAAGAAACTTCTCTGCGCCAGGAGTGTCACGCACTGATAGAGACTGGATAGCGGATATCCATACACCATTCACACAGAAGACTTTGCATATTGATTAATTTGCCCCCGGTCTCACAAAGATGGCCACGTATGATATGAACGTTCTACGCGTATTCACAGCGCGTTGTATCCATAGATATAGAATATAACTTTTTTATACCTATGGTTGTATCAACGGTTGACTCGCATTTTGGTCACGTACAAATATTATGATGTTCTAAAAAGGACACATTTCCGTAGTGATTATCATTTCCAAAATGCTAAAAAAGTGAACTGCAACATAAAAAAAAAAGTAAACCTCGACTTTAGAAAAATTGTATCTTGGTCAGCAGTGGTGGTCAAAATATAAGTTAAGTGAACCACGATGTTACAAAAGAAATCATGCTGTCTACAAAGACGTCAACTTAAAAAAACTAAAGACTTAAACTTAAAATAAAGACGTCCTTTGTTTGTAGATCACTAGCCGGTCTCACCATGGCATCAAATTCATTCATTGTCATGATTGTGCGGCTCTTTATCCGCTATCCAGTCTTTATAGAGATCAGGGGTGTCACGATGTGACAGACATGGCGCATTACAAGTCTCCTTTATTTATAGGCAGTGTATATTTTGCCGGAGACGGCAAACCTTTAGTAAACGTTAGTTTGCCAGATATGCACTGAACAGGCGCAGTTACTGTTTTTTTTTTACTTAAAACATTTTCCGGTGACAAATTTTAGTCTGGCTCCATTCCAATATTATCGTTGTAACCTCGTATTCACAAGATGGGATTCAGACCATTTTATAATTTCGGACTTTATTTCCCTTTTAAAAAAAATCCTCCAGAGCCACAAATCTGAAAAAGAAAATGTAATACTCTGCAATAAAATGTTTGAGACATATTAAAATAATAAAAGAAGAATATTCTTATTTATTTGGGGATGGGAAAAAAACTTAAAAATGTGGCGGCGATCGGATTCGAACTCGAGTCATCCCGCTCACTAGAGCTTTTGCTTAACCACTACACCAAACGTGCTACACAACTTTTGGTGGGAATTTAATACATCTTATAATTCAGCCTTATCTTAAAGAGTACAGCGCCCTCTGTTGATATGGATTGCCGCCGGCAAACCTTTAGTAAACGTTAGTTTGCTGTCATTACCTCCGGCAAAATATCCACTATCTTATACAGTGGTGTCACGATGTGATCATGTGACAGACATGGCGCATTACAACTTAATACAAGTCTCCTTTATTATTATATTTATATCATTTACAGAAAGAAAGCCGGATTAATAAACACTTCCTTCTTAAAATGCCCAAGAAGTCCAAAAACAACCTACCAAGTAAGAACTTCTGCCAGTCAACGGTGCGACGAGCGAGTGGGCCGCCTATCGCATGCAATTGGACGGTGGTTGAAATGAAATGATGAAAATTTTGTATCAATCAATCAAAATATTGCAGCTGGTACTAGTGGTAGCTTGGAAATCGCTGCATAAAATAGTAAGAAATATACAGATCAGAAGCTCCGCAGGCGTTTATGTCATAACTATTTATATTTTTCGGTAACCCTGTTATGTTATAAACAAAAACACACCTTTTTTAAATACGAGATCACCATCTGATGATCTTGACTCACGATCACACGTCCGTACGTCATGTACAGATTTGGGGTCAACTCGTACTCGGGTACGAGTCAACTCGGGGACGACTTGTCTCGGAAACGAGTTGACTGGGGTACGACTTGACTAGGGTACGACTTGACTGGGGCGTCAATTTCGGGGTACGAGTTGACTCGGGTACGAGTTATCTCGGGTACGAGTTGACCCATTTCCCATGTACGTACGTACGTACGTAAACATACGTTTGGTAACAGACTCGTCATGCTCGTTAGTTTTCATTTTTGTAGACGTACAATATTTGCAACCAGACTACTGTGTTTAAACTAGACTGGTTTCCGCTCCCATACAAATGGGGACTGCAGCTGTATGGTAACTGCTAGTGCTAGCTGTCCCGCATGTACAACTGTAGGGCAAGGGCGGATCCAGAACACAATTTTTTTTGGGGGGGGGGAACAATTTTAGTACCCAAAAAGTGTGTCTCAAAAAATTACAGCGTGGGGTTCGGGGCGCGCTGTAATTTTTTGAGACACACTTTTTGGGTACTAAAATTGTTTCCCCCCCCCCAAAAAAAATTATTTTGGATTCTAGATGTTCTGTGGTGCGATCTGAGGCAATTTCTGATCACCTTAACCAATGGTGTTTTTTTTAGGAAAAGATGGCCTGCCTTAATTGCGAGTCACCAAAAAAAAAAAAAAAAAAAGGCTTTTTTTGGGGGGGGGGCATGACCCCCTCCCCCCCCCCCATCCACCCTTGTGCGTTCGAGCGTGCTACGTGAGTAATTAGCAGCCATCATTATAGAAGGAAATGCCTTTGTATTGCTGGGATATGCACAAGTAAGCCTTTTGTGTATTCATTGTTACTGAACTACAATAAAAGATGTCCTCTAAGATGGCCACTAAACCTATAATGCCTTTCGTTATAGGATGCCCCCGAATGACTAATTATATGGCCTATACGGCTGGCCTATTCGTCCATGGAAGCGGTCTAGTCAACTTCTTCTGTATCTTGATTGGCCGAAAGCGAGTCACATGGCATTCGCTAAGTGCTATCTTGCTGTGCACAACGCCGCGGCGTAGCTACGGGGGGGGGGGGGCACGCCCCCATAAAAGTCCCCCAGTCGACCCCCACTGGAATTTTTGGAAATGATTTGTGCGTATTTTCTTCCTCAAACCCTTTGTTTTCGCGAGTGGCTGCATGTTCATTTTAAAGGGATACATCATTTGCTTTTGCTGTAATTTTCAGAAATGGATGGAATTGGGGGGTTGGAAATATATAGCAAATATAGTACACTGACTTTTTTGAGGTTTTGGGTTCGAAAATGCTATAAAAACCAAGAAAAACAATCATTTTCCTGTAGTCTGGTTCAAAGACTCCATATTAGAAGAAACAGAGCAGTTTACATACATTGGGGAATTGTAAGGTCAGGGAACCAGTCTAGCTATAGCTTGTACCCGTTCGTATGTGTGTAATCGATTGCAAGCAAGTGCGATGGTCAATTGGGGCAAGTATTTGAAAAAAAACATATTTTCCAACGCTGGTCGGCCGACCAGCGTTAGAAATTGATACAAAAATACCACTTTTCTTAAAAATGACAGTATACCAGGTGCCATGATTTTACAGGATGCTTTACACTGTCATTCACAAACATTCCAGCAAGGTATTTCAAAATGATTTGGTAGTTTTATTTTTTGATGTTTGCAAATGTTGTATTTTCCCTTTAACGTCTATGGAAAGCAAATAGCGGTAGTTTGTCGGACATTAACCATGATATAAGTTTTGAACAGCGCCCCATGGGAAAATGGTGTCCAGCCACCCTACTTCCCCTCCACTCCATTTTTGTTGTGCGCCCCCCCCCCCCATGAGAACTCTGGCTACTTACGCCGCTGAAAGTACTTTACCGTATGCGTATCAACAAAGGTACTCAACCTCGTCCCCAGGGTGTCGAGCAGTACGCGCCCATCACTACCTGCTCTCTCACCCTGATATTGGATCATTTGCATGTGCAAGATTTTTGAACACGTATGCAAATGAGGAATAGTCTGGTGCCTGCTTGTGCGTTACATTAGCGTTTGTTTTTGTATGCGGTGTCTGGGGTAAAAGCAGAGTCAATTCGTCGCAGCGCGAGCATGGCGTGAGTTACGAAAACACGATTTATTTAATTTAACTGTTACGATCTTATCGAGTACAACATGTAGTATCACATTTCATATAAATATGAACAAATTGAGAAGTGAATGAGTATTTTCGAGAAGGCGTGGACAGGACGAATAATCGCGAAAACACGTACTGCACGTTGTGAATAACAACACCAAGTACACGATAACAATCCATTACTAGCCAATTGCGGTATCGAATCAGGATACAGGAAAAAATTTCCTGTCCAGGGCTTACTATTGGAAACTAGGTTGGAAATAAAGTAAGCACTGGGAACGAGGTTGCAAAGGTACTATACCCGTAGTCTCCAAGCGTTAAAGCGCTAGCGCTGTTAGGTTCAAACATTTCATTAAGGGGTATAGTTTGGAAAAGTGCAAGTAAATTTTCAACTAATTTCGTTTTCAAATAGAAGTAGATTTTAATTGCATTTAGATTACATTAATCGGTTATCGCTTAAAATCGAGCAGAATCTGAGGGAGAGGTGTTATAAAACAAATATTGACTCCTTTATCTCGTGGTGTAGTAAAACTAGCCTCCCTCGGCGATCCATGAAGCATTCTATTCATGGATCACTTTGGGATAGCCTCCTGAGGTGATCCATGAATCTATTTTCCCCGAGGCAAATAATGTTGACGAAGCAGTCAATATTTGTGTAATATCGGACGCAACCTATTCGGTCCATGTCAAGTCCTATAAAACAAAATCAAGACAAAAAATATCAGCCCTGTTGTGCATTGTTACTGTGACAATGAAGAAATTTCTCCATGCAGTGTAGTTTCTTCTGTTCAAAAACTTCAACAATACTTCTCACTTTTCCTCTAAATTCACCGGTCAATGATTGCAACACGTCTGTGACGGATTTGGACAATGACCATAAATGCGCAATTTATCTCAATTCTACCGCACTTTGTGTATTAACCTTGACCCGCTCCAAAACATCGTCAGTTCCTTTTTTAACCATTAACGTTTAGCTAATAACACGATGCCCTCGCAAATCCAAAGGAAGACACGGGAAAAAAATTGTTGCAGTCCCTGCAAATGATACCAAAACGTAGTAGGTTCTGCCTTGGTTATTCGCGTGGTCTTCTTTATGATTGCCTCCTCCTAACATGTGATAATGCTTTCCTTCGCCGTGAATCAAACCTCGAGATTGTAAATTTAATTTGTCTTGCTTGTTTTTAAATCTCTATCTTCGGGAACGTTAGATAACGTATTAATTATTTCACTTGTGAAATGCAGCTTTCGAGCGGCAAGTGCTGCTGCACACATACCGAGAAAGAGCGTCCTAAACTGCGTAACCGCACGCAAACTTAATTGTCTGTTTTTTAAAGATAACTAACTAAATCCATCCCCCCCCTAATGCAATTAAAAAACAAGACAATTAAGATACTCGTGTTTGAGGCATCTGCGGCTTTGTATGGATCATTCCTGTGATGTTGCCGCGCTTTATTGCACCAGCTAGAGACCATGCCAAACGCCAATGTTGCCCACTAAACCACACAATAGGATTCCCTTGGCAGAAAGGTACCAGTGGCCTCTCAGGCGTTCACAGCTGAATGTGGCCATAAATGGATGACTGAGTTTGTTTTGCAATTGTCACCGAATTTCTTATAATGCCTTATAGAGGGATGAATGGCATTCTTTAAAAGAACAAATTTCAATAGAGACGCCAGCCGGGACGCACAGTCCTTTTTGTTAGTTGCGAGCTATTCAACCTTTGAAGACCCTGATAAACAATCTGCGGGCTTGGCAAAAGTTACGCATGCAAATTGCTTTATTACACTCTCCCTGAAAAGGCCGAGCAAAATGAATGCAATTCCAGGGAATCACACCAGTGATTCCGGCTAGGCCACACAGTACAGTGACACGGGCAATCGTTTATTGGATAACCCTTCAGTATTACGCGAGCTTTGGCCCTGGATGCACTTCGGGGGGAAATTGTCTCGTTACTTTGATTAAATTTTTTAAAGTGGAGCCAAGATGAAATCACTCAAAAAATTCAAGAAGGAGAACGGAGGACACCTGGTGGGCAACCTTGTGGAAGACCAGTCGGCAGACCATGGCCGGAAACCCAGCACAAATCACGGCGAGTATCCCGTAGATGTCCGACCAAGAACCCCGGCCCGTCGGAGGTTGTCAACGAAAGGCATCAGGAGGCCTGGTTACAAACGCAGAGTTAGTGCGCCTTATTCATACGTCGAGCTCATCACAATGGCTATCAAGGTAAATACAGACTCCGAAGTATGTGAAAATATAACTTATAATGTTTCTGAAGAAAATAAGATTAGTAACAATTGATCATTATTTGTGTTATGACATATCTAGTCAGTCGACCCTTTGCCAACTCGACTCACAAACCATCCATTGTGCCAACTCGCCCGTTGTACAACGCACTCGACTTAAACGCAGGGGCGTAAAACCCAGGTCCCCTCCCCAATTTTTGACAAGTGGGTGGGCTAAAATCTCGAGGTATTTTTCGAACATCCAAATGTATTCAATAACACTGAAAAGTGGAGAAACAAATACCAAAGCTTTAAAATGCGCCGTTTTGATGTAAGCGCGAGTATACATATTGATATACATGTATATATGAATACAGGTCAACTCGTACGCGAACCAACTCGTACGCGACCAACTCGTACGCGAGTCAATTCGTACGCGAACCGACTCGTACGCGGACCGACTCGTACGCGGACCGACTCGTACGCGGACCAACTCGTACGCGGACCAACTCGTACGCGTGAGTTTAGACGATGGGTTTAGCTCACATGGACAGATGAAATTAGGTTCGGTACGGTAGGTCGGCATAATTTTACCTTTTTTTTGAAAGGTTGAGATTTTCAAATTAAATGTAGTTGATTTTTGAATCCGCCAGTGCTGAATCCGCCTTGTTAAAATCAGAATTTTATATAATTTCACCGGAAATGCGAGGTTTCTTGGGTCAAATGCGATTTTCTTGGGTCAGAAAATTATTTTTTTGCTTGGGTCCGATAATTTGTTAGTCCTAATTATTATGTCTCCAAATTATATTTTGTAAAATAAAACAATGGGGAGGTGAATTTGATTTATTTTTAAAAATTTGAATTTTATTTAATATCACTGCAAATGTGTGGTGGCCCTGAAAAGGACCGATTGGGTTTTCAGTTAGACAGTGCAATTGTCTATTCTCTTTTGTGGAAATGTGTGGCCCTGAAAAGGGCCGGTTTTTTTTGTGGCCCTGAAAATTCTTCCCAACCATGCCAACCCAATCCTCGAAACCACTCCTAAAACGGCCCGCGTACGAGTTGGTTCGCGTACGAGTTGGTTCGCGTACGAGTTGGCTCGCGTACGAGTTGGCACGCGTACGAGTTGGCTCGCGTACGAGTTGACTCGTGTACGAGTTGACCAATCCGCGTACGAGTTGACTCGCGTACGAGTTGGTTCGCGTACGAGTTGACCTGTTTCCGTATAGATATCTTTTTCCTGAAGAGCAGCTCTAGTGTAATGTGGTGTCTTCGGATGACTTGCCTCTCAATTTGAACGCACAATGGTCCATCTAGCCGGCAAAACGGATGAGTTGTCAAACGGTCGAGTTGACTGTAGACCTTTTGATTTTGGGTCAACTCGTACCCGAGTTAACTCGTACCCGAGTCAACTCGTACTCGAGTCAACTCGTACCCGAGTCAACTCGTACCCAAGTTAACTCGTACCCGAGTTAACTCGTACCCAGGTTAACTCGTACTCGAGTCAACTCGTACCCGGGTCAACTCGCATCCAGGTCAACTCGTACTCCCCTCCTTTTTTAGTTTGGAAGTACGGATGGATGCTTAACAACACTTCCGATTTTACCCTCAAAAACGGCGACTGAGAAATAGTAGTTACGCCCCCACAAATACAAATAAAGTTCAAGGATTAGTTGAAGGCGGTGGTATCAAATGTTGATCACAATCTGGATGAGAAGGGAAAATGTACCGTTCATCGGCAAGGGCTTCATCGCGAACGGACGGGTACCGCGCGGAGAACATTTTCAAAACGGCATCAGTGTGGTACTCGCGAGTCGACGGAGCCCTTGCTGATAAACGGTAAATTTCACTTTTCATCCAGATCATCAGATGTGTTATTTTAAAATTTGTGTAGTATTTTCTCTTAGTAATGATGTTTTTTATTTCTTTTTTTCAGAGACCCTGGATCACTGAGATTGCGGAGTGACTGTGCGAACTGCTACGTCTTTTTTTTGTTCGGTCGAACGTGTTTTAAGGGCATAGTTTTCTTTTTACGAATTTAGTATTTAAGACCTTTTTTTATTTAAAGAAAGCTGCTATTAAAAAATGAATTTTGTAATGTAAAAGTAATATTTTTCAACGTTCACTCACTCCATTTTTGGCATCATTTATTGAATAAAAACTGCACATGGCACAAATCTCTTTGGGAAGATTGGGGGCCCTGAAAGTACAAATCTGAAGAGAAAATATATTACAGGAAACTTAAAAGAGTCACATGGACATCGTTATTTAATTTATAATGATTCTTTAATATGTTGGTCATTTTTTGTACAATTAGTTCTGTAAATGTCGTAAAAAAAATCTTGCGCAGCTTAAATAAAGTTTCTGCGATAAGTTCAACTAGAATATTATTTTGGTAACAGAAATGTAGTATTTTTAATTATTTGTTTACATTTGAGGCATCAAGGAAGTAAACACGATAAAGGAAAATGGTGGCTCGTTTCATTCAGAGATGCTCTTTCTATAAGTTTTAGGGGACCAATTTGTTAGTTGATCCTTGGGTGTGAAAGATTGTTTGACATTAGCAAATTGTAATTCAAGTGCAAGAGAAAGTTTTATTATCTTAAAACCATGGAGGAATTCCTCCATGCTTAAACAAAACTGAGCTAATCGGGTTTGACATCCGATTCGATTCATCATGAACTGGTGACAGACCATCCGATCGATCGGTTTGAGCAGCAGAAAATGGTTCATCGGAAAACCACAGGATCATCTGTAATATAAAAATAAAATAAATTGATAAAAGCATGCATACTTTGGCCGATGAGTGCGCGCACAGGCCCGGCAAAAACGATGTCACCGTGGACGGTACGACCACGTTGGCCGATGAGTGCGCGCACAGGCCCGGCAAAAACGATGTCACCGTGCACGGACGACCACGTGGACCGGCGAGTGCGCGCACAGGCCCGGCAAAAACGATGTCACCGTGCACGGACGACCACGTTGGCCGATGAGTGCGCGCACAGGCCCGGCAAAAACGATGTCACCGTGGACGGTACGACCACGTTGGCCGATGAGTGCGCGCACAGGCCCGGCAAAAACGATGTCACCGTGCACGGACGACCACGTGGACCAGCGAGTGCGCGCACAGGCCCGGCAAAAACGATGTCACCGTGCACGGACGACCACGTGGACCGGCGAGTGCGCGCACGGGCCCGGCAAAAACGATGTCACCGTGCACGGTACGACCACGTTGACCAGCGAGTGCGCGCACAGGCTCGGCACAAACGATGTCACCGTGCACGGACAACCGGCCATATCCCTCCGATCTTCCGTTCGTTTCACTGATTTTCTTTTCGAAAATAGGCAACTATTTTGAGCTGCGGGTACGAGTTGACTCGGGTACGAGTCAACTCGGGTACGACTTGACTCGGGTACGAGTTGACTGGGGTACGACTTGACTCGGGTACGACCTAACTCGGGTACGACTTGACTTGGGTGTCAATTTTGGGGTACGAGTTGACTCGGGTACGAGTTAACTCGGGTACGAGTTGACCCATTTCCGACCTTTTCATGTCTTCCTTCTCCGTTAGCCGTGTTTTATTCGTAGGCTATGGTGTTAAAAAGTTCAGAGACCTTCAAGGTATTTGTTGCGGCATGCTGACATTGCGTTAAAACGTACCACCTAAATATTAAACCCGTCATGTTTTTTTTTTTATCCAACCCAAACTCCCTAGCATGATTTACTAGGAACCATACCCATCCTGGCAAATTCCAACACCATATGGGAAACTGTACACACATATTTCTGTTTTAGTTTCTGGAGGTGTGCCAAGCCAATGTAAAAGACTGTCAGTTTAGGGGTACTGTACCCGTATCCTGACAGATTCCAACAAAACATGCTGTTGGGGTTTGATGGGTTGAGTTCTGTTAGGGATTTATGCGTCAACAAGCGTCAAATATTGGGCTTACAAAGTTTTTTGCAACAGTCATTCTTTTGTTGCATTTCTAAATTGATGCATACCTTTTTTTGCTTAAATTATCTTTCCCTAAGTCACCCTTTTGTCTTTTAATTAAATTAATTAAAATTTGGATGAAAACAAATGCTACAATTACACTGTACTAAATATGAAGTCTAATGGTGTTAATACGAAATCAAAATCAACAGTGGAGCCCAAGTAAATTAGATCATGCGACTACGCGCAACCAAAAAAAAAGAAAGTCCCCCCCCCCCCCTTCAATACTTTTTTGTCCAACTCAAAAACTACTGAGCACCTCTCGCCCAAATAACGACTAATCAGTACAGAAATACCTTAGCAATCCAGGCAGTTTAAAACTTGCAAAAATCCTTGCTCAACTATTCAAAGTGAAGGATATTTCTCCAGTGTCGGAAATACATGTCTATGTTGTGAAGCCCAATTGTGAAGCCCATTGTTTTGTTTAATTAATTAATTACCATTTTCCCCCAAAGTTGAATCTTCTTGAGATAGTTGGAGTCATAATAAACACTTTGCCACCAATATTTACTGTTTAACTGAAATGTCAGAGCTCTCGTCAACTCTTACTGGGCTATAGTGTAATAAGAACTTATAACTGCTGCTATATTCTTTTGGTCATATTAAAAGCAGCTTATTTTATTTAAGTTCTACATTGTGTGTTTCAAAGAGAGAGAACTGTGTATTTTCGCTTGTGGTTTCTGAATACATTTTTTGAGTACAGTGCCGCAGGGTGCGCCCAAATAGGATCAACACAGGGAAAGCTTGTTGAGTGGATTCAAAAAATGGACACAGTACAACCTGCTATCACAATGGCAATTCGTTCAGGTGGAAAGTAAATCCGGAGCTCGTTTTAATCGATTTTAGTCGTTCATGGCCACAAGTGCAATGGATTACAATGGTCCTTTGTTGTAAACAGTTGCTTCTTTTCAGTTCCCAAGTCACTATGACATTGATTTCTCCAGTGTACTCGTATACATCTCCCCTCCCATCTAATTTCAATCGATTCATTTTAAAATCTCGTACGCATGCTCGCTCACATCTTTCTATATGTATGTCACATGCCTTTGATGCTATTGTACACACAAACCTTGCCTGCTTCGTCCACTGTTTATTACAGAAAATAAAGCGAAAGTTAAGCATAAGCGCTTTTGCAAAAAAAGGAACCTTTATTCATTGTGTTCTGTTATCAACGCATGTGCCACTTGGATTATTTTGAGCCCCTTTTAATTGCAATAAAGATTTATTTAATTTCTTTGTAATCACTCAATACTGATTGACCTGTGAACAAGAACCGGAGCCGAGCGTATAATACCATTATTTTTCAACACGTCACCTTAAATTGTATGCATGTCTATTTTAGACTCGCGAGTGTTTGCATTCATCCTATTTTATTCCAACGGTTAAATTGGCATGCTCATTTGCTCTACCTCATTTCTCTATTGCATTTTGATAAAGACCGTCACGATGTCGGCCCTTATGTATTGTGTGCTCGTCCTTACGTTTATGACGTTGGCTAGTACAAACCCATGCCCTGCTCCCGATCGGCAACTCTGCCCAAACGGCTGGGACGGATGGGAGGGTAATTGTTACAAAACTCTTAAAGGCGTTCGTAAAAGGCTCAACGCTACGAAGCAGTGTCACAAATTGGACGGGCGTCTGGCCACACCCAATTCATTGGACGAGTACGAGTTCATCTGGAAGATCTTTACGGCTTCTCGGGGCATATCTTTCAATGCTGGATCAGCTGCTGTGGGCCATGGTGTCTGGACGGGATGCACAGATGTCCTGACTGAAGGGGTTTGGGTCTGTGATGGCAGTGAGTCCAGTTCCCTCTATCTTGGCGCCGAATGGTTCTATCCGACAAACCCACGTGGCAACCCTGATGAACTGATCTGTGCAGCGATGAGCGTTCACTACCCGAAGTGGATCGCGCAGAAGTGTGATGGTTGGAAATACGCTGTGTGCGAGCGTCCCGCTCAGATAAGACAATGCTGCAAGGATGCTCGATGTGTCGTTGCAGCCATGGGACGCTGCATGCATAGTCGCACCTACCAGACCATCACTATCAAGATGGCCTCACAATGTTGCCTGCTCTGCAAGAGAGACTGGCGCTGCCGTTCTTTCAACATCGACGGAAACCAATGCCAACTCAACAATGCCACGCGATACGACACCAAAGAAACTAATCACTTGCTGGTTTCTCCGGATTGTGCACACTATGACATTGCTGTCCTGTAAGGAAATTGTGAAGACACTGACATAATCTTTGGGCTTTAAATCAACCATTTATAGAACGTTTTGTTTAAGTCGGGACCATACACGCGTTGAACGTTCTGCATCTGACGAAAACGGGTAGCGGACTGTTGCTTCACTTGTCAAAAACAATTAAGAGCTCAAACACTTTAAATAAACAAAGACAGTGGCCCTCCAATACAAGTTGTATATATGTATATTTGGTTGCAACTGGTGATCGTGCATGGACATTAAATTAGTGGTTAGTTAAAGCCATATAGGAAACTTTGGGTCTTGAATAAAATGTAAAGATAAGATTAACATTACTTATTTGTGGATGTAACATGCGGTCTGGATTTTCCCTTTGTGCTGTTGTTCCCGTCGACGCCAAGTCTTTTCTTATTGTATTTATGCCAGGTGACTTTGCTGCAGGCCCAACGTTTTGAAAACCGTTGGGCCTACTTTGATTTGACATCGTCGCTTTTTGTCGCTACTGAGTATAGTAGGGCCCACGATTGGGAATTCAAAATTGGGTCACACTAAATCGCACTGCTATCACGGCGCACAATAAATTTGGTTATAATGTTGTAAGTGTTATTGTCGGCCCTCTTGTATACGACTTTATACCTTTTTAATCTCAAATACAATTTATTCCTTAAAAAAAAAGCACATTTAACAGATTTCCAGGACTTGTGAGAAAAGATCATGGGTGGTATCGGTTCGTTTTGATGGGATGCAATTTTTGTGTTCTCTTTCAAGTACAGTCTAGGGCCATAATGCGCATGCGTCATTTTGATAAAGGAATGGTTATCGTATCAGAGGGGTAGCCAGCGGGGGGGGGGGGGGCAAATATTTTGTAAAAGCTGCCTTTTTTCATTTAAGTGCCCTTTTCACCAGCGTTAACCCCTATTTGTAAAGAGTGTCCTATTTTAACAAGTCCACCTTTTTGTTCTAACAATTCCCCCCTTTTTAAACAACAGTAGAAAAGAAGATGGAAACAAAGACTAAGCTCGAGTCGGGTGCGCGTTTGGACTGTGTAACAATGAAGCCTGAAAGTACACAATTTTATCCTTGACCTTCTGGACGTGACCCACCAATGAACATTTTACAAGGGGTTGCCCTTTCCCTTGCTATGATTTTTTGACAGAATGATTTCTAAAAAAAAACACATTCATGTAGGTATTTTATCTTGGCATTCCACAAGAAAAAAATGACGAAAAATCAGTTGGAGATATAAAAACGTATTTTACTTACGACCTTTCACATCCGGCATGTTCGTACCTAGGTCTCCTTGTTCGATCACCTTTTTGTTTTCACATCGCGTACCTGCGTGAGAACGAAAATGATGACGACGCGAAGATTTACCCACTTACAGCCCATGGGATCTAGATTTAGTCCGGCTTGCTTGAATACATCCTTAGCCCAGGATCGCAGCAACTGGAGGAAACTTGTGGTCGCCTGCTCCGCAGCCGAATGAATGATGATGATGATGCTTGAATACAGATCTTGTCAACGTCATTTTAGACTTGTTTGTAAATGACAACGAGTCCTTCGAGTTTATTTAAAAAAATATGTATGTCATTTCATTCTCCTAATAATTTTCAGCTTTCACCCCACGACCGCCACAATATTATTTCATACAATTTCATCGTTGTACAGTAGGACTCAGTTCCACTAGTCCACATGTATTTTAGATTTTCGGAGGTGAGAGGTCACATCAGGCGTCAATGTAGTTCCCATAAATTGAGATGCTATTTTTTTACAAAGGCCTTCTATCGAATTTTGTTGTTGAAGAAATCAATGTGCCAAAAAATAATAGCATTTTTTTAAAAAATGTTTGCACGTTATTTCCCAATACAAGGAGTCCGAAAGTGCGGCACTAGGGGTGCAACCCTGCAAAAAAATCCCATAGACACTAGTGCTAATTGCGCATACATCAAAATTCTTTTTAAAATACTCAGAACTCTCACAGGTATTCAAGCTGCACAGAAAAATGATGATCAATGTGTCATCTTTCATTTTTCTTTCCATTTTTTGGTGGGTTGACCATTGACTTTTCGAGATATTCTCACCCAAAAAAGACGACCCCTATTTTCCCCAAAGCGGAAAAGTAACCATCTTGAAAAACGATCCCTCCACAACATGGCAAAATAGCGCCACTTTCGAGCCCTAGCATCCAAAAGGCTCAGAATTGGAAGCCCTAAGTCCGGGACAGAGGTTCATTACCATATCTCTTCAATTCCCCAATTTTATGGCACTCAAAACTCTCTAATATAGAATATTTTGAGGGTATAACTTTTATTCATGAGCTCGGCGGACGGATTTTTGGCCTATTTACAGGCGTGCACCCCTAGGGCTTTCATGATCTAATCACTACATGTCAGTATGTTTAAAATGTGCTGTAGACGTGTACATGGAATGTACATGCAGGCCAATAAGTTATATTTTGAGCACGTTCAGTGGAGCGCTGGTGACCGTTTTAGTAACAAACTAAGAAAAAGAATACACAATGCAGAAAGGTCTGAATTCTTGTCCTTGTTCGGGACTTGGTCATTTCGATCCCAACTTTTCATATATTGTTGATGTACCCTAACGTGGCGCGGCCCCTAACGTGGCGCACTTTGATTTTTTGCCTGTAGCGCCTAGCTAGAGCAAAAGTTTTAACTGAAATTTTACAGAAAGTGAAATTTCATCAAGTTCTAAACACTCCCGTTCATAAATTGCGAGTTTATTTACCCGCTACAAAGTTAAAAGAAAAATTTATTTTGGCGTGATTTTCCGATTTTATATCAAGTGCAAAGTGAAACCTTTGAAAATGCCCCGAAAAATAAGAAAATAATTTTCTGACAAACATCTGGCTGGGTATGTATGTAGAAATAATAATGATTTATCAGAATTGATCAAGTTTACAGAAATTCTTAAATGTTAATTTGGAATTTTCCGAGATTTATTTAAGTGCGCCACGTTAGGGAACACTCCGCCAATTTGTGCCCAATTTCCGGACGCCACCGTTTTTTAATTTCGGCTTAAATTTTATGAAACCGAAATTGTTCACGGAGGTTAAATAGCAAGCATTAATAAGGTAAAAGTACCATTATTTTACTGCATGAATTTGAGGTTTGTCAGCAAAGAGGTTTGGCAACACTACACGAGGAAAGTTGGGTAAGCTTCGAAGTGCGCCACGTTAGGGAACACGACTATATTGTTATTGTGTACTCTCCCTGGGATCCTGGGATCAATCTCCTAGGAGTTCCATGACAATACCTTTACAAACTATTTCTACGGGGGTCTTGCGGTCCGAACCCCTCCCCCAGCACTTGCCTTTGGGGATAGGCTCTTTTTAAAACGGGTTTCAAATTCGAACCCTTATTCTGACAAAATTGTTCGTCACTACCATAAATTCAACGTTAAAGTTTTAATTTGTTTCGTTCCCTCACAGGCCTCTCCCCACTGCATGCTCACATTGAGAGAGATTATCGCCTATCTGGAGGAAAACAACGAATGTTTCCAGGGAAGCTACGTGGGTTGGAAGAACAGCGTCCGTCATAACCTCTCCTCCAGTCGCTGTTTCGTGAAGCTGCTGCGAAACAGCAAGAGGCCGTTCGGCAAGGACAACTTCTGGGCCATGAATCCGGACTGTACCCATTGCCATGCAGCCAAGCCGAGCTGGATATGCAACGGCTCTGTCAAGATCCAGAGACCATCCGAACCATCCTTGTACCAGTTGGCTCCAAGTCATCCAACAATCTTCTATGATCAGTCCACTGTGCCGGAGCCACGATGGCAAAGCAACGGCACTCCACCTGAGGTGCAGCATGTAGGTGGCAGTACCGCACCAAGCCCCATTTTCAATGATCAGCCTATTGAATCATCTCCCATTGTATTGCCGGCTGGAGCGAGTGTTTTACCACCCACAGTCCACGTAGATCAGCCAGTGGAACCAGCATCAGCTTCCTCGTCAAAAGGAGATGACACTTCCGTTCAGTTACTTCCTCTTGACTTGAGCATACATACTTCGTCCACAGATAAGTTGCACTCCCCGCGCAAAGCAGCCGAAAGCTCCCGCAGCCAACAAAATCCTTCCCCCGTGTCAGGGCTTCCTGAGGTTAGCAACCCCAGAAGTGATGTGCATTATCGTACACATCACAACCTGCCTATTAGCCGCTTCTTGAATTCGCCATCAGATGAAGAGACTTGCAAAGACAACTTGTCAGTTTGTCTTCATCCTGAGTCACGTGTCGCAGTCACAGACCAGAAAACCGTGACACACAACGCCACAAATGCGTCTTCTTTTTCACGTGTACTGCCGTGTGTCATGCAACGACCCTCTTCCTCGAATCCCGACGTTTATGGTTTCAAATCAGCCACTCTGTGTTCAGCCGCCAAGTCATACACACCATGGAACCTTGTGCCACGAGATGGCGGTCCTAGAACCCCCGAAGAAGTTCGAGTTTTCGAAAGCCTGTACGATCATTACTGGAACCAGGCCCTTCACGAAAGAGAGGCCCTCTACCACCGTCAGGGTAAGCTCCGAAGCTGGCATCAGTATCCTGTCGTATACGCTACTAGCGATAAGTTGTCGGGATGTACGCCCGCATCTTCAGTACCTAATAGCTGCTTGGGACGACCGAACTCCTGGCCGCCTATGCAATGTGTGCCATTGGAGAAGCACATTGTATGACTAAACTAGTTAGGCTGCGATGGTAAACATTTAGTTTGCACCATGATATACAGTCTACTGGAAAAACACGGTTTGATGAACGTACAACAAAGCCAGTCCATCATAATTTTAGAAGGCTAATGAGCAAGCCGACGACGGTTCAAGATTAGCTCACAAGCTTGATTTCGATTGTACTTTGGTAGGATAGTCAAGTTTCGCCGAGAATGAAATATTGACAATTTAATATCTTGCAATTAAATGGCTCATCACAGTGTTAACATTTGATAAGGTACCTTAAGTCATTTGGCCTTTGATATTTTGCACATTTTGTTATTTTTTTTCTACGAATTTGCTTTGTGTATTTTGTTCATTTTGATCACGAAACGACGTTTTGTTATGAAACGACGTGTGCTGACAACAAGTATAAGAAGTAACTGGGTGAAATTGACTGCAGGGAACATAGCTAAGATTATAAAGGAATGATTTTTTTTCCAGTTTGTAAGGCGATTTCCTGATTACTACAATTGTACATGTATTATTTTGTTGAGGATTACGGGCATCTGGTATTAAAATATGTTGTTTTTTAATGGAAAAATATTTTTTTCCACCGTACGGTGCTTTATCTTCAAGATATTGATCTTCCGCCACCCATTTCACGCAAACTCGAAGTAGACCTACGTTTACTGCGGAGTATAGGCATTAAACTCGGGTTTATAATTAATAACGTATATATATATTACAATGTAAATGTTTATAGGGGTATAGGCCCGACATGTTTGAGAAGTGTCCCTCAGATTCCCTTTTCGAATTGCTACAATGTTGATAAATCGTCACCACTGTGTACGAAAACAATGGTGTACAGTATGTAGTTTGCACCCATAATTGAGCTTATTCCACCTCCCCCGCACCACTTGACATCCAGCTACACTGAAAAATTGCCTGGGTTAATTTTACCCAGGAAAGGGTGAAAACTGCAACTACCCAAACTTGGGTTGTTCTATAACAAATTGTTTGGGTTAAAATTTCTGTTAAGTTCAACCAAAAGTTGTAGTACTACAATACCAAATTAAATTTGGTCTTTTATGAACAAAAGTTTTGGTTGAATCTAACAGAAATTCTAACCCAAACAATTGGTTATAGAACAACCCAAGTTTGGGTAGTTGCAGTTTTCACCCTTTCTTAGGTAAAATTAACCCAGGCGATTTTTCAGTGTACATGCCTGGAGGGCGAACCTATCCACGTAGAGTGGTATACATGAACATGAATTAAACTATATTACAGGTTCATATTCTTATTAAAAGTATCATCAAAATGCAAAATGCATGTAGGGCCTAAACTGTGTTGCAGTTGACCAAAATCTTTAATCAAATTCGCGTACAAATATACATGTAATTTGGTACTAGGGAGCCAATAACTTCTCAGGCCAATATGAACGAAATTAACTGTCAAAGGGACTCGGTGTGAGGTGTAAAGATTAACAGTGCATCAATGTAAGCGCAACTTCGATAATTGTTGCCATGGCTAAAGGGTAATTAAAACATTTCTATCACTGGGCCGTTTTACGCCATATATGGGATAAAACGAATAATTTATAATATCAAGCCAAAATTTGAATATGAAGCCCTGCATGTGCACAGTACGATTTTTTCCAGTAGCTAAATACATATTTCGTCTGGTATTTTTGTCATTAAAAAATTCCAATCAAAACCCTCCGTCCATCTCATAGGGCGTCGTATTTATTTTTTTAAGAAAAATGCATATTTTCCCTTCTTTTTAATATTTGTTCCTCATTTTACCGATGAAGTGTGTCTTAAAAGAGCATGTTCTTCCACTCTTCTGGAAAAAAAAATTATTACTGAAATTGATCCATGCTATCAGAAGTTATGCATGTTCTGCTAAAAGAACCTATGTTTTTTTTTTATAGCTGTTCGTGGAATGCCATCGTTGGAACTATTGAGCTGAGTGTATATTGCAGATTACACACACATGCATTCAGATACAAATGAGATTTTAATTATTTGAGTCCAGACTGAAACATTATTTTTGCTATCAGATTGTGTTTTTGAGTATAAGGAGCAAGTCAACTCTTTTTTTTCCTGAAATATTGATGGCGTTTTTGTCTCTTTTCTTTTATTTATCAGCATCCAGACTCCAACCGGTCTTAAACAAGTGTTTAATACCCATTCCCATTCCCTTTCATTAATGGGAATGGGTAACCTATCCGCATTCATAAAATACCTTTTTCGGTCCGATAAATCAAAACTTTTCGCTCCAAAAGTCAAAACAAGTTAAAAAAAAATCCAACGATTTTGTTTAACAATTTTACTTCATGTTTCGCAAAGTAGACGTAAACAACTCCTTATATGGAGATTGGCGCGCGATGTAGCGCAGAACGCAGCTGTCCGGTGTTTTGTGAATTTAGGACTATGATAAATGACTCACTGGTAGCGTTGCACATGCTTACGTGATGATTGTGAACGTTCAACCAATAAAACGGTGAAACTTAAAAGGCAAATTTCATGCGACACTGGAAAAACCAGATAACAGAGCGTCTCAACCATAGGAAACGAGACACATGGCAGTGGTAGACACATGGTAGTGAACCAACACTAAAGGCTCTAGATTTGTGGCCTCCATCAATGCCTCCGGTCACTATAGTCTCCCAAAGTCAAACTGGAGCGTCTAGCAGTACTTCCAACAGAAGAGCACTTCTCAAGCAAGCAAAATCGGGATAACAATACATGTAGCCTATTTGGCAAAAACCCAATGAGCAAAAACTCTGATGACAGTGTAAAAGCTTGCCATAAACTTGAAAATGGACGTATACAATGGCTTGAAAATGGCTTGACCACTGGTGATATTGCAATAGGCAGTAAGACAACTGACCATGGGTCCTAGCTCTATGGGTAGATGTAAAGGCGCACATGTAGTCATGCACTCACCACTGCCTCACATGCACACTGCAATGCACATAATTAAAAGGCCCCACCCAATTCTTTAAATTCCAGTCTAATTGTGTGTACTTACCCTTTTGAGCCTTTAATCAAAAGGAGACCAGACACAACTATAGGATTTGTAATTGTACAGACACAAAAGCTATCACAATCCATTTGAGTAATTGTCCGCTTAATCATTCTGTTAGCTTTCGACTTGAAACCACACAGCCGATAATGGTCACGGAATTTCAAGTTGAGTCAAAGACAACACTTGCGTCTTTCTCTGAAGAGATAATCATCATCATCATCATCATCACTTGGTACACGGCAACAGAACTAAAAGTTCCATGACGCCGCGGGGTGTAGACGATGTCTAGTTCGTGAGGGCAGCTTTAAAATTAACAAGGGTCGGTCGTGTAGTAATGTCAAGGGGTAGCCTATTCCAATCACGGATGGTTCTAGGGAAGAATGAGTTCTTGTATTTATCAGTTCTGGATACGATGATGTTGTATGCGTCAGCTGTGAAGTGCCGGCTTGAATGATTGTTGTCTCTAAGTTTAAGCTTGTTGGATGTCACTGGAGATGCCCCTTTGTGAATAAGGTAGAACTGGCTTAATCGGGCATTCTGGCGCCTTTCTGCCAGACTTTCCCACTCCAGATCTTGGATCATTTTGGTGACGCTAGATTTACGGCGATAATCGTTGACCACAAAACGTGCTGCCCTTCTTTGAACTTTGTCCAACATCTGAATGTATTTAGCTTGGTAGGGGTCGGTGACTGCGGCAGCATATTCGAGGCGAGGTCGAACGAGGGCCTTGTATGCTTTGGCTTTGGTTTCTATGCTGCATTGGTGGATATTTCTTTGAAGAAGACCAAGGATTTTATTTGCTTTGCTAACGGTGCGCCGATAATTTGGTTCCCAGGAGAGGTTATCCTATATTGTCACTCCAAGGTATGTGTGCTCTTGAACTTGCTCAAGGGTTTCTCCAAGCATGGTGTAGTTGTGATGAATCTTGGACCTCTTTAGGTCACTTCCACTTCCCTTCATTCGATATTAAGTACTGTAGAATCCCGCTTATATCAACACCGATCGGATGACTCTACATTTCTTGGGATACATTTTGTTTTAAGTTGCCGCGTGGACCACTCATCAAGTGCTTTCCTGCATAGCAAGGGAAGGGTTTTGTATGGTGTACATCTTGGTATCATCAGCAAAAAAAAATTACAAATAAGGAAACAACATCTTTTTAATACATCAAGAACAACACAGGCGCTAAACACACTACCTTGAGGAATTCCACTTGACATCAGACCACTCTGAAGCATGCATTGCAACCTTCCCCAATTACGGGCACCTCGTTATTTCCCCGTTTTTTTTTGCTGGGCTAACTATCAAGATGTTATCATTGTTCACATGAATTTCCATAAGGTTTTTAATAGGGTAACTGTACCAGTAATAAGCAACATGGTGAATTTGAAGTTTATTAGCAAGACTACTTGATGCATATCTGGAAACAAGGTAAATACGAGCCTTCGCAATATTGGTGACCATTTCTTGTTAAAATCACTATTTTGCGTGGTTATTTTACCTGGCACAATATGGGCAATGCGAATTTCACATCATAAGGTTGTATGTGAGATTGGTGATGGGTGAAATAACCACACAACTACGATACAACAGGCTAGATTTTGCAAAATCAAGACACTGCCATGGTTTTTGTATGTCTCTTCAAAGCTACCGTACATTATTTCCATAGCCACTTCATGCATGGCGCGCAACTTTGTTTCTGCATGCATGCACTGCGTTTGACATGTTTGAAATCATGGGCTGGCGATAAAATAAAAACGATTTTGCCCAACTACTTTTTTATTCTTCATTGACTGTACCGACCCACATGAAGCTACAGCTACTGCACTGTTAATTCGGCATTGTGTTACTAAATAAGTAGGTGAGTTCAAGGCAAGATGATGTTGTACAAAAATAACACAGAAGTTGCGAGTAAAATTCGTAGTCCCCTTGCAAATTGCATGAAGTTGCAACGCTGCGCTGGCTGAACCCATAGCGTTGGCGGATGGGGAGTGTGAGTCATAACAAACATGTTGGCAAGCTTCAAATGCATTTTGTTATGGCTTCTATATTGGTAATATAAATAACACTTGTAATAAATACATCTTGTGAACACATGATGACCAAGTTTAGTGTTATGAAATTTTGTTTTGAAGTTGAAGTACACAATGTACCGGCAGGGGACCGAAAAAGTAATGTCCGTAAATTGGGCATTGGCCTAGCCACAAGAGCAAGGGTTGCCTCGCCCGGTGTCAGGTCAACTCTCCCCCTGGCCCCATAAATGTGGCCAATTTACTGGACTACCTCTGTAAACATAGGCCACACATCCACATGTACAAAAACGTGTCGCACTTTGCCAAATTTGATTTTCACATTTAGGCTCAGTTTGTAGGTTTTTTTTGCTTTAGAAGCATACTCGCCCTCTTTATAGGCTAATCAGCATGATCAGAAAGTGCTGCCTTTTTCAGATGTCTAATTTTTGTGAAATTTCATGTTGAGATTTTGATACGCAAACGTGTGCAAATGAATCTGGAAATTTCAAAAAAAAATAGACACCTGAAAAAGGCAGCCCCTTACCGACTACTAGTAAAGTAGTAGTGGTGGTAGGCAACTGGAATGTTTTTTGTTTTTTTTCAGGATCAGTTTCGCTATAAGTTTAATGTTAGGCCTTACTTGAATTTCAAAACTTGCTCCCAGTCCCATTTTGATATTTGGCTAAATGATAGCGATGTATAGGCCTATTGCCTGTTTGAGTGTATCTGTTATCCGGGTCCACGATTGTTTTCATTTTTTTTTCATATAGGCCTACCAGCACTTTACAGAACATGCACAGTGATTTTTTTGGGGAGGACTTAAAGGGAAAATACAACATTTGCAAACATCAAAAAATAAAACTACCAAATCATTTTGAAATACCTTGCTGGACTGTTAGTGAATGACAGTGTAAAGCATCCTGTAAAATCATGGCACCTTGTATACTGTCATTTTCAAGAAAAGTGGTATTTTTGTATCAATTTCCAACGCTGATCGGCCGATCAGCGTTGCAAAAAACTGGCTTTTTTCAAATACTGGCCCCAGTTGACCATCGCACTTGTTTGCAATCGATTACACACCTATGAACGGGTACAAACCAGCTAGACTGGTTCCCTGACCTTACAATTCCCCAATATATGTAAACTGCTCTGTTTCTTCTTAAATGGAGTCAGGGAACCAGACTACAGGAAAATGATTGTTTTTCTTGGTTTTTATAGCATTTTCGAACCCAAAACCTCAAAAAAGTCAGTGTAACTGTAACTATATTTGCTATATATTTCGAACCCCCCAATTCCATCCATTTCTGAAAATTACAGCAAAAGCAAATGATGTATATTCCCTTTAAACATTTTTAGTACTGTGAGGAATCCTGGTTCCGTGCTTTTCACATTGTCATCATGAGTTCGTTTTCAGGAAACGGGAATCTGAACTTAGAACAGTTACTGCCGATCCATGAATCAGAAAAAAATTTGAAATATTCTGCAATTGATAATTTAGGATACGATTTAAAACAAGGAAGAAAACTCTTACTTTTGGGAGAATGAAAACAAGTTTAAACTGCTCAACAGTGCTGCTGCGCCTCACACTCGGGTTTAAGGATGTGACGTTTACACGTTTAAATGTTTAACCGAAAACAAATCTCAATCCATTTGCAGATTTTCCACACCGTTTAATCGTAAACCGTAACCTGATCTTCTTTTAAGTTATGAACAAACACACATAGCACAAATAGGCACTTTCACGGTAATATGCACCATCTTGTTCACAGGGTAAAAAGAACACTCGTTGCTAGACACAGGCGCATTTTGGAATAAACGCATGATGACTTTGAAGTGCAAAAGATTTAGATTGACGATGCATTCACAATTATTGTTGTGGTGGGAAACATATTTTCATCTTGTAACTTCCTGATTTTTCAAATGAATGAAATATTTCATAAAATTAGAGAACAGCAGTACAAAAGCTTTAAATGCACCATTTTGCGTTAAGGTTAAGGGATGAGATGAACAGTCGAATCTCGTTAGTACAAACTCTGTTAATACAAAATTCTGGTTATAACAAACATAAAGCCTTAGTCCCAACTGTGCATTGATGTGCACAATGAATGGGACTGATGTTCCTCTTAATACAAAATTCTGATATAACAAACAATTTGGCTAGGTCCGAACGAGTTTGTATTAACGAGACTCGACTGTACAATGCAAGTGCACAAGTTTGCATAAGATGTACACCAATTTGTATCATTAACACTAACAGTATTCCCCAGTGTCATGTGCTGTTCAGTCCCCTCCCCCCTGCTTTTAATGTGGTTCAGTTGCCTGCTGAATCCAGCATTTGGCATGAGGAATGTACACAAGGGGTTAACTGCTTAATCCAACAGGCTGCATCGGGTACACAATGTATGTGACGTAGTTGGATCCTGTTGGATTCAGCAGGGTTAGGGATAACGGGTACCCGGGTACCCTTTTTTTTTCAATAGGGTACCCGGTTCCTGTAGTACCCGTAAATGCCCACCCCTACTGTGCACATTTGCATGATGTACAGTTTGTACAAAGTTAAAGGGAATGTACAACATTTGCATTTTCTGCAATTTTCAGAAATAAATGGATTTGGAGGATTAGGATGTTAAAGCAAATATTGTTAAAATGACTTGTTTCACGATTTGGGCTTGTAGATGCTGGAAAAACCAAGAAAACCAATCATGTTCTTGTAGTCTGGTTCCCTGACCCCACTTTAGATGAAACAGAGCAATTTATAAACTTTGCGGAATTGTAAGGTCACAGAATCAGTCTAGTCGGCTTGTACCCCTTTACAGGTGTGTAATCAATTGCAAAGAAAACGCGGAATAACTAATTATGAAGAATTAGGAGCACTTTTTGAAAAAGCCAGTTTTCTCCAACGCTGGTCGGCCGACCAGCGTTGGAAAAATCCCATTTTTCTTGAAAATGACAGCACACCAGGAGCCACGATTTTACAGAATGTTTTAGACTGTCATTCCCTAACAATCCAGTAAGGTATTTTGTGATAATTTGATCATTTCGTTTTGAGATGTTTGCAAATGTTGTATCTTCCCTTTAACTCATTCAGACTTGATGGAGGAAAAAACAGATTTTGTTGACCCCGGGGTACGTGAGTCACAACGATCACATCCTGAGATAATCCATATTAGGGCCAGTGATCCATGCAGTCCTCAAACCAACACAACTATGTGTATAAATGTAGGACTCTCTCAAACTGCATCTTATGGCTTTGTGCTGTTGAAAAATATAGTAATGTAAATTTGTATTAAGTTTTAAAATCCGCCATATTTCTGTTGATTTTTTTTGAGGCATTTTCCTCAATAAGGTCTGTTTTAAAATCGGTTTGGCAGTGCCACAGTGGGAACCTCAGTTAGCCGAGGGTAAGTCAGTGCATGGTATTCTTGAGAGGAATTAACATTCTAAATCAAATAAGGTTTTGCCTTTCACCGACGTATAAACACTGTGTAGTCGGTGTGTTATCTCCCGAGTGAAAGTTGGAAAAAATCACTCGGGTGGGACTCGAACCCACAACCTCCTGCTTTCTATTCTAGTGCAGATGTCTTACCACTTGAACCACCGAGCTAACGGGATCGGTTGGCTGGTTCGAATCTGATGTACATAGCAGCGGGTACCGCATACTCTATTCTAGTTTCACATTCTGGCACATTGTACTTGTATGGTTATTGACTGGGGCTCGGAATTTTCTGGAAACTTTTAATAAGTAGTTCATAAAATAGTAGAAACTACTACAGAGTTGTTGAGTTCAGCACCTGATTTCACGAAGCGCTGCGACGCGTCGTTTCTTCCATTTCACTAAAGTTGCGATGTGTTGAACGCGTCGTACGTGTAAGTTCCTTGACAACAGCTTAAAACATGTCGCAAGTTAAGACGTGTCTAGTGGTCTTCGCAAAATAAGAAGAGTCATTTCTAAGCCAGTTTTATGCCATAAACATTAAATAAATGAGATT